>CAUYPK010121158.1:0-23768 GCA_963574355.1 Loris lydekkerianus
AAGACTATGAGGAAAGGACCAAGGAAGGGGAAGGGAGGGGGGAGGTTTGGGTGGAGGGAGGGTGATGGGTTGGGCCACATCTATGGTGCATATTTTTATCTATAATAAAAAAAAAAATATATATATATATATATATATATATATATATTTAATTGACATTTAAATATACCACACATATACTTTAACAATTCAACTTTTAACAAAAACTAAAAATTTATTAAGGCTAGGACATATAAATATACGTCTGGGTGAATTATCACCTAAAACTGGTTTATCTTACCCTGATCCTGCAAGTAATTGTCTCTATAACCTAGATCACATGTGCTGTCATACTTTTCTTGTAAGATAAGGTGGCTGAGAAAACATACTTTCATAGCCCATTTCAACTCTAAAATATATTAATCTGCTTCTGTGATAAGGATCTCATAAGTTTCTCAGAAAACTTTGAATAGATCATATGTCTTTCAATTTGGATAAAAAATTAATTTCAGCACCTCTTGGTTGATAAATGCGAAAAGGAAATTTCACATCATGTCATTCCCTTCCTGTCCTGTAGACTGAATGGTGCTGTGCACATTTATGGTAGAGTGGTGCTATTGAGTCGAAGGTGAGGGCTGGAGGTGCAGGTAGACTCACGGACACCCTGACTTGTGTGTGGATACCTGGCAGGGAACTCCTTCAAGATGAGCTGGAGAATGTTTCCATCTCCCTCTGGTGCCAAGTAACAGGGGCAATGCTGGGAGAGAGGAGACTCACCAGATTCTTCCTGAATTGACATTGGCTTCAGATTGGGATAGCTTCTCTTACCCAATTTAGAAACAAAAAAAGCTTCAGTAAATTCTGAGCACTCAAGATAAAAGAGCCTCACCACACAGTGTTCCCTTATGCCCTATTCTTTTCCTTAATACAAGTTCTGTTTAAAAACCATACATTGTTTATGGTTTACATGTTTACTGTTTACCTCTGAGAGTAGATTACAAGCTCCCTAAGAACAGGGATCAGCTTTTGTTTCATTTTATTTTAATCTAATAAATATGTAATGAATTTTTACATTCATTTTAATTGTTTTCCATTTGAATTTATTAATTATTAAATTTAATAATTTTAATAAATGTAATGGTTAAGTAATGCATTTGCAGCTGATCCTCATTATTCACGAGTTCTTTATTTGTGAATTTACCTATTCACTAAGGTTCACTGTGACCCTATATCAATACTGACAGTGCTTCAATGTTCCTTCCTTGACATACACATGTGCAGAATGGGAGAAAGTCACGTGACCTGAGGTGCACATTGTTGGCTGAGGTTCCCAGCCATGGTTGGACAAGGTGATGGATGCTCCACCGGCTTTTATTTCGGGTCTCCTACCGTAAACAGGTGTAGTTTTCATGATTTACATGGTACTACAATTTTTACATTTTTGTTAGTTTTTGTTGACAAATATGTTGTTTTAAATGGTCCTCAGGGCTGGCGTTGAAGTGCTGTCCAGTGTTTCTGAACACAAGAATCCTGTGATGCACTTTATAGAGAAATTCCCTGTATTAGATAAGCTTCCTTCAGGCTCAACTTTTGTGCCGTTGGCCATGAACTCAGTGTTCATGAATCAACAATACATTAGGTACAGTGCCCTAAAACAGAAACAAACAAAAAGGCTATGTATTGACTGTTTAACAAAAAGGTGACCAGAGGCTCATCTGAACCTATCCCTGCTTTTCCCGCCTTGAGAATAAATAATAATAAACAAATAATAAATAAATAATCCATTATTTGCTATTTCAGTGTTCATGAAGCCTCTACAGCGGATGTGCTACTTTGAATAATGAGACTTGACTGTCTTTCATTTTAGTTTATTTTTCTTTTTAACTAATGAATATCTAACTAACAAATACTCATACCCAGCATGTAGTTCATCAATAATAAATGTTTGTTGAATGAATGATGACTGTGTTCAGAATCATAATCTTGATAAAGCATTTTTTCAGGTTAATTAGTGATTGTGATCAGTAGTCATTAGTGGGTGAGTTGGATCATACCTCATGGAAAGAATAGTTGTTGTAGCTTGGTGCTACCATACACAGCTTGGATTTTCTTGACTAAATCCTTTAATATTAATATTTATGCCTTTGTTTTCCCATCCATAAGAAAATAAATATGAAAAACTTACATTTTATGATCTCTTAGAGGTTCTAGACAAAATGTTTTCATAAATAAATATGAAGGCATTTTCCAGGCTCATGATCATTATTTAAGACAAAATTGAACATCTGGAAGTCAGGGGCCTATAAGTCAGTCTTAGCTCTAGGAAAATTCAATAGTAGATGCTGAGTTCTCTCACCTCTCAGTGTCTGTCTCAGAGCTCTCCTTTAAAAAAAAAAAAATAAATTTTTGAACAATTTCCAGGATTTTTTGGTGGCAATGACCTTCTGAGAGTATAAGATTATTCTCTGAAGGGATTTCAGGAAAATTATGAATAGATCACAGATGAATTTTCATCTCCAGAACAAGGACAATGCCATGGTGGTGGTCCTGGTCCTTGTCGTAATCTGATTTTTGCTTAGGCCTTTGTCAGCTGGTTGTCTCCATGAGAAGCCTTCTTTTAAACTTCTGTTACCATGACATTTCTCTCATGAGAGCTAAAGATAAATAGCACCAAAATTTGAGGTTTTCCCAGGAAGTGTAGAAAGGACATGCTTGAAAATTAACAGGTATGTGAGAACTCTTAAGACTGCTGCCTAAGAGACTGCTAGAAAGCTAGGAAGTTAAAAATAAAGATGAAATATAACACTAACTAGTATTATTTATTTTATATAGATAGAGCCTTACAGATAAAAATCTCCGCATACAACAATGAACCATCTAAATGTTATAAGGCTACATTCTGGAGGGTGCAAACTAGTTTTGGGGTATAGATCAAATAGCTTCCATTTCCTCAGCAGTGAAGGGGTGGTGACAAGATCTCGCTTCTAACAGTGCTGATGCAACGAACAGTACATTGCTTGCTGAGCACACAAAGAATGTGAAAAAATCTTATAAGCACTATTTATTATAGCCGGTATAAACTCAGTGATTATTATATAATGACCATAGCATATCAAACAAGGGAAAACTCTTGAAATTTCATTTTGGTTCACTTTAAGAAATTCACCCCAAATAATTCAGTCTGGAGCCAAAGCCTTTAAAGTCTTAATACACTGTTTGATGAGAACACAACTGTTCAATGGCCCAGGAATGATGACTGCAATAATGAAAATCTGATGTCTGAGTTTTCTAATATAAAATATTCCCAAACACACTAAATAACAAAATCAATTACCCAGAAATATATTGAGTAACAAAAATAAACTACCATCCATGAATACTCCAGTCTACAAATGGACTTTTAATCTTAAATAAAATCCCTTAAATCTCTTAAAATCCCTATTTCCAAAGCAAAACACTACAGGGATTTATCTTTAAACTTGACATGTGCCTCATTAGGGTTGAAACTGGCCAAGTAGCCAAGATGCTGGTAGCAAGGGGCATATTCATATTAATTAAGATTGTTTTGGCAAATCCCTTCACCAGGAATCAAATAAATTACATCAGGGCAAAACTATATAGTAAATAAAGATAAACAGGCTCATTTTCTGTAGATAGATAATCCATTCAGTCTCTCAGTGATCCTGGCCCTTGCTCTTCCTTTCCTTGGATTTGGCTTTCCACTTTCATACCTGTCAGTGTGAGGAACAAGACTCTCTCAAGCCTCCATATGGCTTATTCCTAAAGTCATTTTCCAGTATCAGCATGACTCGTCTATATGTAATGACCTTGCAAAAATCATCTAAAGGGAGCTTTAGAAGAGTTATTTAAAGTGACAAAACATCAAGAAGTCCACGTATAACTCAAAGCAACCTTGATTTTCTGTTTGCTAATTTTTTTTTGTGTTTTTGATAGTGACATTGGCTAAAATCAAAAATAAATATGAACAGAGAAATATCTTCGCATATTCATTCAAGGAAAATTGCCATTTTCTGTCACCAATCAGAGCTGTCAAATAGTCGTATATATATTTCTTTATTTAATTTTTAGTGAAAGGGTAATTTATACAAGGGGTATTCACATCAGAAACTTAGTGGAACAAAACTAACTTATGGGGTATTCTTGGTCTCTTCTTACAAGCAGGTCTTATACTTGATATTTTTAAATCTATCTCTGCCACTTATGAACTGTGAAAATTTGATAAATTCCTTAATCTAGCATTATCACTTCTAAAGTCTTTTCTAGACCTAAATCTATTGTTCTACAATGATAATGGCATCTAGAATTATGGCCAATTTCAGTTAATAGTGAGGTTGGGAGAGGAAATAAAAGCACTTCTTATAAACCATAAATAACTTTTAAAGCTTAAAACATCCTATTCCCTAAGTACCCACATTAATGATGAGATTTTTATCAGAGAAGCTAATTAAGAATGATATGCTGAATCTGCAATATTTCAGTATTTTAGTGATTACTTATGGCTCTTTGGGTTCTGTTTTATGACATATAACAGAATCTGGGCATCTGCTGTAGATAAGTAAATACTTTAGCCAAAAAATACAGATGATCACAGTGATATGACCATTGATCCAGAACAGCTGGGCAGATGTGCTCCTGTGGCTGCCTTAGCAGAGGATGTCGATTCTTGCCTAATATTTCTGTTTGGATATCAGTCCTGCCACAAATACACATAAACACAGCTTTGGGATGCAAATATATGGTTTATATTACAAAACAATCAAATTCTTTCATGAAGTTGAGGATGAAAGTATGAAGAGGCAAGAAGCAGGAACCAGTTCTCTCTGGGATCCACTCGGTGAGACTGCCTAGATTTCCTCTCTTCCTACTGCTCCTGAAATGTGGCCTGTGGTTCAACAGAGAGTTGAAAGGCATCACTGTCCTGCATCCTATGAAGATATGGATTTAATCAACAATTTAAATTTTGTTGTCAATCATGCACATAATGTGTTCTGTGTCTTGACAAATGAAATACTTATAATATGTATATATTTATAACAGAATTGAAAGCTCTTTTTAATTAATAGGAGGATGTGATCTTTTTATTAAATATCTATGTTATATAATTACAACAGATGAAGTAGGGAAACAGGTAGAGCATACCCTAGAAAATCAGAATTCTTATGTGCCAACTAATTTTGTCAATGGTCTCTATAATGTACATGGCAGTTGATATGCCATAAGGATTGAAGACTACTTGGAACCCATCTGAATAAGCTACTCATTTGCTAAGACATTTCCCTCTGAGGAACCTCTACTACCAAGTAGCCAAATGGTTTTACTTGACCACCTCAACTGATGGGGAACTCATTACCTCTGCGGACAGCCTCATTGTTGAAATGTTAATCACACTTGTGGTACACTCACACAGAGAAAGGGAGAGAATGGAATATTCTGAATGTATATTTTGGGTATAATATATACACCTTTGCTTTCCTCTAAAAGTTGTCTAAAGATTAGTTCAAATAAATCAATGTATTCCTTTGACTGGCATAGTTAGTGGAAACAATGTTTTAAAGTCATGAGAACAGAAGAAGACAAAATGCCAGAACAATGAAAAAGATAAAGGTGCATTTTACATAAACAAATAAATGAACAAACCCTAAACTGTCTGCATATGTTCAGGGTTTTATTTTTTTATTAATTTTTTAATTTTAATGTGTAGAAATTTATGTTTTTATGCCATATGCTATGTCAGTCACCTCAGATATGCCCCCTAAGAGCACCTGGGATACAGGGACTGCACAGGGCAGATGCTCTTGTCACTTCATTTTCAAAGCATTCCTGGCATACGACTGTGATAGGCGTCCTGGAACCTGCCCAGAAGAGCAATGGCATAGCAGTAGGAAAGCCCTGGAATAGAACAAGAGTATGTTTCTCAGGGGTAATCAACAGACAAAGAGCTCTAGGAAGCAACTAAGAGCCATCCTTCAGGCCTATAAGCACTGCGACACAGCTTCAGCCCAGTGGGCTGTAGGAATAGCACCTTTGATTAGGATTGCTCAAGAGCTCAGAATGCTATTTGACAAAAGCAGTCCTTTTCAAATATCAGCTATAGTTTCATTCATTCATAAAACATCCTTTGAAGACCCATCTTTTTCACTCCAGGACATATCCTAATTATAAAATAATCCCCACTCTTATGACATCTTCTTCTCAGGATGGCAGTGCCCACAGGTGGGTTATAATCTAACCATGTTCCTTCAAAGCCCAGGGCTTAGGTGATCACTGCATCCCAAAGACAAGGAATCTAACTAAATAAGGTGAATAAGGCTCATGACTCTGAGCCAGGAATAGGAGTTTTGTGTTAGTAGGTTTGCTGTTCAAAATGTGCAATCCTAAATTCTGGACAATATTGGAGCTACTAGCACAATGAATGTCTGTAATAATTCACATGGGAATAGATGCCGTGCCTTCCTCTCAGGGTGTGGTTATCTGTTTAATTTTCACCCACATAGAGGTGCCACTGATTTATATTTCTAAAGATGTAATTCCTCCTAGGCCAAAAATCTATTCTGTCCAATGAAAATGAGGACTTTTTCAATCCAGTTATTTTTTAATATAGGGAAGTGTTACTTAAATAATAATGTTTATTTTTTGGTTTTTGCTTTTTCCTTTATAACAAGCCAGGGTTAAATTATCATAAAGATTCAAGTCGGAGTGGAAATTATCTAAGTGTTTTTATCTCTACTTTTTCTAGAAAGTGTAATTATTTTCCTACATTTTACATATTCCCCTCAATTTCTTTTTGAAGAATTAGTACATATGCGTTTTTTGCATCTTTTGGGAAGGGTGATGAGAGGGGAACAATGAAAGAGGACAAACCTGTTGGTGACCCAGATTACTTTTTTCTAAGTGAAAGATCACAGAGAGCTTCTACGTCTACCTAAAGGAAGTGAAATTCTTCCCATAATAAACACTCCATCCTTCTTTCCCTTAGTCCTCAACCATATGAAAACTGATATAGCTGGGATTCACTGGAAGGCAACTGGGGAAAGTTTTACCAAGGTACCTATGACTCTGTCCTTACACTAAAAGATGTGTTTTTCAAATATGGGGTTGGTTGAAGAATGAAAAGTGGAATCAAACTCCAGGTATCAATTAATTTCATCATATGATGCTTTTTCACTATTGTGCAAACTGATTTATGGCAAGAAATCAATCAATAAGAAAACAAAAATTCCATTTACAAGCAAAGGAATATGTCTACAGCTGAAAAAAATAGTTGAATTGTTTGAATGGTATTTCAAACTTCAAAATAATAAAGGGAAGTTCTCTGTAGGTTGATGACAACTTCTGCCTATGGTGCAACCACAATCCTTGACCCCAGTCAGCCTGTGAATGTCATGGGAATAGAGTTAGTGGTTCAGGTCAGGCAGATGAAGAATCACAATATTTTCAAACTGCCTTATACCTGAAATCCAAGGACACTCAGGGCAGCTAGTCTCTGGAAGAGACTGAAGCAATTTCTTAGTTCAAACCCCAGGTTTCCCATTTATTAGCACTGCGACCTTACACCATTTTCCTTAGCCTCTGTTTCTTCATCTATGGACTCAATGCATCACTCCTAAATTCATATGGTCTTCACCATGAGATGGTAAAATGAGAAGAAGGCCACTTTCAAACCAGAAATCAGGACCTCACCAGTTTATCTGCCAGCACCTAGGTCTTGAAATTCCCAGCCTCCGAATTGTAAGAAATAAATTTCTGTTGTTTATAGTCTTTTTGTTATAGCAGCCTGAACTAAGAGAAGTTTATAAAGCTTACTTTAGACAATTTCAACAATTACATTTTTCTTAAAATGGATTTAACATGGCTAACCCATGCTTAGGCATTGAGGGTGTTTCAAAAGAATTGGTTTTTATACAGATAATCTGACTAGTTAATTTAACCAACTACACAAAATTGCAACATCAAGTACCAATTGTGGTTTAATGTGTGAAAATGTCATTAAATTTTAGAGCTAGGATATTTCTTAAAGAGCATCTAATGCAAAGTGTTTATTTAAGATGTAGAAAAAAAGCAAGTTCATGCAGGAAAAGTGGCTTTCACAAGGAGTTACAACTGCTAAGTGGCAACTCCAGTCCTAGATCCCAAGTTTCCTAACTCTAAATTCTCACTTTCCCCAGCATATCATGTCTCTGACAACACCCTATAAAAAACAGTGTCTATGCTCTTTATATGCTGTACTTAGAATTATGGCCTTTGATGTAGTTGGCAGCAACACAGCTAGTTTAAGGAAAGCATCAGTTGTCTCTAGCCCTTGATACTTAATTGATATATTCATGTAGACTACTCCATGGATTAGACTGTTTAACTTTCTGTCACTACGTTTTAAAATTCCTAGTAGAGTACATTTATGAGTTTATTTATTTAGGGGACTAATACTTTTTCAGTAGTTTTCTTCTCCATACCTACATTTCATCTCTCATCATACTCTCTTCCAAATATGAAGAAGTTACCCTGTTTTGATTTGTTTATTTGTTTCATTGATTCATTTCATATCTTTGACCACAAGCCTCACAATGTTAAATAATTATCTAACTGCTTTGTTTGCTTCTTACAGACTTGTTGATAAATCCTGGCCCACAGTAATTATGAGGAACTATTTTTTATTCCCTCTTGAACCTTTTCTCCTATACATTTCTCCATTCTTTCAGTCTCAAGGCCAGTGAATAAAATCACTGACTTTTTTTTAATATGTTTAATTTTTTACTGTAGTGACTAGGTCAATACCTTTTAAATAATCTTTAAAACAGCTTTATCCCTACCATGACTGGTTAGGATTGGGTAGAGGCTGGCTGACTTTAAAACAGAGCCAGCTTGCACTATCTCACTAAGCAGGTGTTCAGAGTCTCTGGCTGCAGTTATGAAAGGAAACTTTGTAGGGCTGTAGGGGGAAAAACACAATCACAAGCCCCAGCTCATTGGTAAAGGGTAGTTAACTCCACTTCCTGGGACCCCAATCCAATCTCACTCTATCATTTTTAACTGCCAAATTGCAGAAAATACTCAAGGGATGGTACCAGTGGAAGAACTCTGGCAGCATGAGTAATCAAGTAGATCAACTCCCCCAAGAAATGACAAAGGAGATACAACAAAAGATGCCATTGATAGACAAATGGCTGAATTGTTAGATACAGAATTCAGAATATGGATGGCAAATAAGAGGAACAGAATGGAGGAAAAATTGAAAATAGAAATCCAAAGAGTAGTTCAAAAGTTGTCCCAAGAAATTAATGAATTCAAAGACAAAGTCACCAAGGATATGGACACAATGAGAAAAGATGTAGCAGAGCTCAAGGAAGTGAAAAGTTATTCAAGGAGCTTAGAAATACAGTAGAATCCCTCAGTAATAGAGTTGAGCAGGCAGAAGAAAGAATCTCTGAAATTTAAGACAAGGCCTTTGAACAATCCAAAGTGTTCAAAGAAGCAGAAAAATAGAGAACATTACCTGAGAGAGTTATGGGATATTCCAAAAGATCAAACATCTGACTTACAGGCATTCCGGAAGGAGAAGAGGATGGTCCTAAAGGCACAGATACTCTACTCCAAGATAATATGGAGGAGAATTTCCCAAGCATTGCAAGAGATACAAAAATTCAGATAGCAGGTAGATTCAGAACCCCAAAAAGACTCAATCTTAAATAAAGTATCTCCTGGACACATTGTAATTAACTTTGCCAAAGTTAATATGAAGGATAAAATCCTGAAAGCATGCAGATGTAAGAAAAGCATTATCTACAAAGGGAGAAATCTTAAAATGACTACAGACCTTTCAGCTGAAATTTTGAAGCCAGAATATGGTCATTGACCTTCAATCTTCTAAAATAAAACAACTTTCAGCCCAGGATCTTGTATCCAGCTAAACTGAGTTTCATTTGTGATGGAGAAATCAAATACTTTACTGACATACATAAGTTGAGGAAATTAGCCATATCTAAAACAGCTGTCTAGGAAACACTCAGACCCATATTCCATAATGACCAGCACAATGGTCTACCACCAAAGTAAACTCATCCAGAATTTATTGAACAAAACCCACAATGGTGAAAGGATTAAAAATATGCACTGGACCTTTGAAAAACATGACAGCCACAACACAACCATACCTATTAATTCTCTGAATTAATGTGAATGACTTAAATTATCCTCTAAAGAGGCATAGGTTGGCTGACTGGATAAAAAAAACTCAGGCCAGGTATCTGTTGCCTTCCAGAGACTCATCTTACCTCAAAGTATAAAAAAAGACTCAGAGTGAAGGGATGAACATCCATAAAACAGGCAAATGAAAATTAGAAAAAAACAGGGGTTGCAATTTTATTTGCAGATACAATAGGATTTAAACCCACAAAAATAAGGAAAGACATTATGTATTTGTCAAGAGAAATAACTCAACATGAAGAGATTTCAATGATTAACATTTATGTGCCCTAGAGGCTCCTCAATTTATACAGCAAATCCTAATGGACATGAACAATCTGATATCTTCCTACACTATAATAGTTAGAATTTTAACACTCCTTTGTCAGTTTTGGGTAGATCCTCCAAGAAGAAACTGAACAAAGAAATAATGGACTTAAACTTGACCCTAGAACAAATGGACTTAACATACATCTACAGAACATCATATTAGTAGAATTGAATACACATTCTTCTCATCAGCCCCCAAGTCCTCCAAAATTGATGATCTGCATACTCAAAGTCATGGAAACTAAATAACCTTGTGCTGACTGATAGCTGGGTCAAAGACTAAATTAAGAAGGAAATCATCAAATTTTTTGGAATGGATTAACAAATTGTGATATATGTATACCATGGAATACTATGCAGCAATAAAAAGAGTGAGACTTTACATCTCTTATGTTTACTGGATGGAGCTGGAGCATATTCTTCTTAGTAAAGTATCTCAACAATGGAAAAAAAGTATCCAATGTACTCAATACTATTATGAAACCAATACATAATCACTTACATATTCATATGAATGATCAACACAAATATAGTCCAGAATGAAGGAAAGGAGAGGAGGCAGAGGGGAAGAGATGGGGGAGGATGAGTGGAGGGAGAGTATGTGGTGGTATCTCAACTAATGTGCACAATGCAAGGATACATTTCAAAATGACAAAGAATATAGTATAAATATGTCTTACCACAAAAAATAAGTGAGGCGATGGTTATGTTAACCAGTTTGATTTAAGCATTCCACATTGTATATCAAATCATTACATTGTTCCCCATAAATGCTTACAGTATGATTTAATAATAATTAAATTTTAAAAAAAGCTTTTGTGCAACTTACTGTGAGCTTCTTTTAATCATACATCTTTTGGGCTCATTAAATCTTATCTGTGACAAAAGATGATGCTTACCATTTCCTCTCCAACTGAGGTTTTGGCCCAAGACTGGCCAAAGAACTAACACTCTTGAGTCTGGGCCAAGGTGAACACTTGGCAGCAATCAAAGCCCTGGCAAGGACAGAGAGCTGAGGAGTACTTAGGTCACCAGGACTTTCTTCAGCTGGAAGCTAGAGCTATGGTGATGACAGGACACAGGATTTACAGGGTGATGGGGGGCTGACCCAGAGCCATATGTAGGGCAGAGATTGTGTCACAAGCACATTTGGGACTGGGCCCAGCTCTGGCAGCCTCTACAAGGGTGCTTAGAAATTGTAAAATTTCCAAGACACAGGTAAATTCAAGTCAAGAGATTTGCCAGAACTTTAATCCCATTCACCTCTTTTCATTCACATTGTTGTGCTTTCTTCCCAAGTGGATATTGACATGCATGTTGGAAATAAATGAATAGAAAAATAAGGACTCTCAAATTTATTGAATACCCATTTTCCAGGTTGTGAAGTATAGTGTTTTCTTTGAGCTCATGTCGACCTTGCACATCTATGCTTCTGAGATCAGTTCCATGGTATGTAGTGCGTGATGGTCATTCGGTGGAAGCATATTTTTAAAATAAAGGTTTTTGCTCATTGTGTCCACACTTGCATGCCATGTTGAAATAAGATAGTGATTGGCAAGTCTTTTGCTCTGGTGACAGAGTTCTGGCTTGTTACAACTAAATTTTTTCTGATTTTATCTGAAATGACTCTTCAACAAGATTTACCTGTTTGATGTGAGCTGAGTGTGTGGTTTTTCTTTTGAGAACTATATAGGAGTGAGTCAAAAGTTTCTCTCTCTCTCAGTAGAGATATACTATTGTACATTAAAATAGTATAAATATAGAGTGAAATTCATGCATATTATTTTCTAGACTGTTCTACACTCCAGAAATTAAAAACCTCCAATTGAGAAGCACACACTATTAGGCAATTTAACACATATCATTTATTTCAATAGTAAGCATGCTTAAAGTTGCAAATAATAATAGTTTATTTGCTATGGCCTGGATTTTTATTTTCCCCTCAAATTTATATGTTGAAATGTTAACTCTCAAGTTGATGTTGTTAAGAGGTGAAGCCTTTGGGAGGATCAGAGTCCTTATGAATGGGATTAGTGTTTCCCATAAATGAGGCTCAAGGGAGCTCATTTTTCTCTCCCACTACGTGAAGACACAACCAGAAGGTGGGCCTTCACCAGATGCCAAATTTTCTGGTGCCTTGATCTTAAGACTTTCTAGCCTCCAGAAATGTGAAAGATAAATTTATATGTATTTTTTACAAGTCACCCAGTTTATGGTATTTTTTTACAGCAGCCCAAATAGGTTAAAATACCCCCCCCCCAAAAAAAAAAATCCAAACAAAAGAAAGAAGGTATATTCTAGTTTTTAAATCATTAACACTAAATTTCATGTACCTGTATATCTTTTCATTAAGATTCTTTAACCAAAACAGTGCCCTATAGTACATAAGGAAAATGTGTAAATGTGATGATGTTCCTGTACTTTCCTTCTTCTGGAGAAGTAGGGACAGGAGGCAGCCAGAAGAGAAAAGCACTGTCCGACAAGATTTATTGATGGTAGCTTTTTTTGAGAAACCACAAAGGGCTCTTTCCAATTAAAGTAAAAAAAAAAAAAAATATATATATATATATATATATATATATATATTTTATATGTATTAATATATATATATATTTTATATAAATGGTTAGATCCCATATTTAGTTCCTAAGAGATGGTAAGTAGGTTTAGGTATACTGGACATTTTGCTGCTTCTGCTAGCAGAAACTTTTTCCTTTCCATTATTCCTTAATTCTTGTGATTTGGAGATCTGTGGAGTTCACAGAAGTTTATTATACTTCTGCCCCCAGGGAGCATCACCTGATGGACCAAACCAGTCACAGCATCTCATTCCCTATCACTCAAGATTGAATCAGGTGACCTCGACCACACCAGAACTCTTCCTTGGAATGCTGAGTCAAGAATAACCTTTTCACCCCTCTGGGCACAAACAGTAAAGCTATAGTTCAGAGAGCTGTTGGCAGCGGTCTCAGGACCCTAAGGCAAGGCTCTGCCAAAGGGAAGTACTACAGAAGAGTTGGAGCTAAGAAGGAAGGATAACTGAGGACATTGAAAATACCTCTACTTAGGACTTTTGGGGACATGAATCAATAAATGTCCTTTCTTACTTGTTCCAGTTAGTCAGGTTTTCTGTTTCTTACAATTAAGGACATACTAATAAACTATTAAGTATGTATAATAACTCTGAACCCTGTCTCACCCTACTCTGTGATCATTTCCATAGTATGTACTGTGTGATGGTCATTTGGTGGAAGCAGAACTCTTCATTACTCTATTGAACCCACAGAGCTTCCACAACTTGGTAGACTACTTCCCAGATATCAAGGGCTCTGTGGAGAACAGAGCACCTACCTAGAGATCACCAGGGCTCAGTTCAAAATTTGTTGATGCAGAAATAGCAGCTATATCAGCAAACTCACGTCCCTGGGTCTGGACAGACTGATGGGCCATTTGCAGGGCAGGAATAGCCAGAAGACAAAATTGAGTAAGAAGCTAATAAGGAGTTAGAGGAGAAGCAGGAAACAGAGGACGTGAAAACAACCTAGATTTGAAAGCAGAGCAGCAAGCCCAGTTACTCAACAGGAGTGAATCTACTTGAGAGGAGTAGTGAAGCTTTCCAAGCAAAGACCCTGCCCTTGCTGCAAAGAAATAACACCTCACTCTGCTGCCACATCTCTCATGCTGAGACCTTCTTGTGCCCTGGTAATCCCAGGGGCTTGAAGGAATACACGGGAAGGCTGTGGAGAGTTCCTTGGGCTGTCTCACCTTCCTGGCCCATGATGGGGAGAGAAGGAGCCAACCAAAGGGATGTGCTGAATAAAAATCTAATCTTCCTAGAGCCTTCTCAGAAGATTTGTTGAAACATTGAGCCTCTGAAACTTACTTTCTTCTCCTCAGGAGATCCCTAAGCCATCTCCTGTTCTATTCCTCATCACCACCAAAGAAGGCGCATAATGGACCTGATATTAAAGCAGTGTTGTCTGTCTCAGCATACTGTGACTTCTGCTTACCAGAAAAATTGAGCAGCTTGGTCAATTTATTTTTCCAAAGAGATAGATGACTTTCTTATTAATTAACTAATTAACTTTTATTGTTTGGGATTCATTGAAGGTACAAAGAATTAGGTTACGCTGATTGCACTTGTTAGGTAAAGTCCCTCTTATAGTTGTGTCCTGCCCCCAAAGATGTGTGCCATACACCATGAACCTCCATCCCTCTCCCACAAAGAGTTCAGAAAGGATGTACTGAGAACCTAAATTAATCAACAATAAAGAGTAAACAATCCCATATACCACTGGGGAAGAGACGTGCGCAGAACCTTCTCTGATGAAGACAGATGAATGGCTAACAAACATTTGAAAAAATGCTCATCTTCCCTGATCATCAGAGAAATGCCAATGACTTTATTTAAAAAAAAAAAAATTCCCAAACTCTCTAGGAAATAAGCAGAAGCAATAATGAATTTTAGAGTTTCTTAAGCTAAGCATGCATGTAAATACTAAAAAAATGAGAATGGAATAAATAATTAAAAGCTAATAGAGTAGAAAAATAATGACAGAGAAAATTTGATTGATTTAGTAAAAGGCATGAAAGGAGAAAAATGCAAAGAAATGGTGCAAGATATGATTAAAATAATTAAATATATCAGAAATTGCAATGAACATGAAGGAATTAAGCCTACCAGTTAAAAGATAATGATTATAAAATTAAGTTTTTAAATACATTCAACCATGTATTACCTGTCAAATATACATTTTTAATGATAAAGACCAAAAGTAGAGAAACAAATAAAAAACACACCAGACAATTGCTAAGAAATATTAATAAAATAAGATACACATTAAGGAAGAAACATTGCCAGAGATAAAAATTCTTGTTACATAACCATGAATGAATCAAACTGCCAGAAAGATAATAGTCTGGAATTTATGCACATTGAATAACTTTTCCTCAAGATATATAAAATAAAAGTTGAGATTAATGAAGGAAAAATGGATAAATCTTCCTAAAATGGAAGATTTTAGACACTTTTCAAAAACAACAGATATAATAGGTAAAGAATTATTAAAGTTCAGAAGACTTAAGAAATTCAGTTAATAAACTTTATCTTATGGACATAATGTTCCCAACAATTAGATATTATATAATAATTTTCAATCATATTTTGAACAGTTACTTTAGGAGAAAGCCTTCCTTGTCCTTCTAATAGCTTCTTAATTGTTGATATTTCTCTAGCCTGGTTTATAATGAAGTGAGGGTATAGAAAGTAAGATAGTAACAGATCCAGAATTTCAATACAGGGAAGGCTGAGGTACCCCTTGTACAGCGGTTCTCAACCTGTGGGTTGCGACCCACAGGAACTATATTAAAGGGTCGCTGCATTAGGAAAGTTGAGAATCACTGCCTTGGTAGGATCTTAGCAAGAAGTCAAAATGCAGGGCCCAGTGGGCAGGTAATTAGTCCTATGGAGTTCTTTTACACAAGAAGATGATGTATTTATTTAGACAGCATGCTTCTTCAAATTAGTGGAGATTATCTGGGGTAAGTCCATTTTCCTACCCAACAAAATCACTCCTTGGTGCTTCTGCTATTCAATGATGACACACTCTTGGGTCCTCACTTCTTGTTAAAGACTAAGCCCTGATCTATAGTTGACACAATGTAGGGTCTTCTATTGCAAGGTTTCATGAACAGAACAAAGATAAGTTTCTGTATACTTGTTCCCAAATCTAGCTTTTAGAATTATCTGGAAAGTTTCCAAAATGTAGATTTCTAGGCTCTACAGATGGTGTTGTGAATTGAAATCTCCAGGGGACTAGCTATAGAAATCTGATTTTTAGAAGCTCTCCAGTGACTGTAATACAGATGTCAGGTGACTGATATACATCAGCTGAGTAGCATTTAAGAACTACAGCTGTAGCCAAAGGACCCTGGCTTATGGATAAAGAAACATTGGCTTTCATTTGAACTGCTGCCTTAACAATATCCTTAACATCTTAGTGTATTTCCCAACCTGTAGCACATTTCCTAAGACTTGGAAACTAGTGTATAATTAAACCTGTGGCTCACCTACCAACCCTGCTGAGTTTTTTGGAGGAAGAATTAAGTGCACTTAAACTTCCATCTTAAAGCCACAAAAATACCAATTTTATTTTTACAAGGAAATTTTCTTTCTGCTTCCTAAACCAATGTATTTGTTATTCTTGGATGTTTAGAGCAATTAAAAGAACCAAATAAGCTCTCCAAGACAAGTTTTAGGTCAAGGTTTAATCCTAATTTGCCTTCTTATAGCAAAAATGATATGGCTTGCAAGGTAAGATGTCTGCCAAGGGGAAAACAAGTACCTACCTAATAATTACGTGTGTGTGTGTGTGTGTGTGTGTATAACACACACACCAGAGGTTCACACAGTATATGGATATATAGTTTAAAGAAACTTGGATGGCAGAAGATGGTTATAATAGGTCTGTTCTGTGAAAAAATTCGCAGATTTAATCATTTGCATAAAGACTTAACTACATGATAAAATTAGATACATCTTTTACATAATGTGTCACTTGGGATAATTGGTTTCTCAAATCTTAACCTTTTGGGTTGTGAAATGATTCCCAAGGGAGATGACAGCATTAATTCTTATCAATATTTTCATATGTCTACTTTGCCCACACTGAGGCTCTGAGGACAAGAGAAGGCAATAACGGATACAGTAATTTGAAGAATAGCATAGCTACCTGGTGTTAAGGAAAGGAAAAAAAATCTGAAATTATGCCCCAAATAAAGGAAGATGAGGCTTATTTTCAGCCATGACCCCAAGCTGAAGACAGATTGGCATAACAAAGATTGTGCTTACAAGAGGATGGATTGTCCTAAACAACAACACCAACAAAATACATGGTTCTGGGTTGGGGGTTTTATTCACTGCTATTGGGCAGTAACACATTTCAGAGTCATATCTTTCAAAAAGTAGATGTGGATTGGGTGGCACCTGTGGCTCAAAGGAGTGGGGCGCCTGCCCCTTATACTGGAGGTGGTGGGTTCAAACCCAGCCCTGGCCAAAAACTACAAAAAAAAAAAAAAAAAAAAAAAATAGATGTGGGTAGAAAGCTCAACATCCCTACTGGGGTGAGCACAGATACCAGCTCTAACAGAACTCTGTGCAAAAGCTTACAGCTTTGCCATTTATAAAACCTAGTCATCAGATGCAAATAAATTTTCCAAGTGTTGTTTTTCTTCCAAGTAAAACTCAAGACTTGAGAACTTAATCTGTCGTTTTGCTTTGAAGCTGAAATCTGCAGATTGCAAAAGTTGAGTCTGGTATTCTCTCTTTGTTTCCTTCTTTATGTTCTTATATAACATAGCAAGCTTTCCCAGAAATAGATGAGAAAATTTCACATGAAAAGTACAGAGTAAAATTCCTGCAGATTGAAAGAACCCTTTTCCTTTCAGGAGGAAGATCACTGTCATAGGCTATTCTCCAACAGTGAAATTTCCTCAGGAGTCCTTAGTGATAAGAAAGGAAATAATGGGTTACCAAATAAGTAAATCAAAGGCCAAAAAAAAAAAAAAAAAAAAATGCCCAAAGGAAGCATAAGTTCATAGTCTACCCCTTCTTTCAATTATATGCTACAGTCCTTTAGAAAAATTAAGGGGAAAAAATGTATTTAGTTGGTCATTGTTTAGTGAGGCTTGTTGCATAGCTACTATGAATCAGAAACAATGTTAGGACCTGAGAATGTAAAACTGTGTTCAAGTCCACACTCAGAAGAAAAAGAGTTTCATTCTAAAGAATAATAACATTGGTTATTGTTATTATTGTTCTGAAATTTAGTGCATACTCTTACAGAGGTACTACGTATATAGGGTTATAAGAAAAGCAGAGAGTGTAAAGTGCTTAATCGTTAGACAGGGCTTGGGAAGGTAGAGATGGATGGCAAAGACAATAGAAGAGCAGAAATGACACTGGGTGGACCATAAGAGCTTAAGCTATGGATGTCAATTAATAACTTTGTTCTCATTTGGGGAAATTTTTACTATCTCCTCTGTGCACATTAAGACAGTAGAGACAAAAATATAACAAATTTTTTATTTTCATGCTTGTCATAGCTAATGATCTTTAGCAGTAAATTACTTATTACAAATTTTAAAGTCTTTTATTGGAAAATCATTCATGGCCATATTTGAAACTTACTTGTATATTGTTGATCATATTATAAAGATCAAAGCATGAGTGGCATAAAACAGCTATTCTGATAAAAGTGATTAATGTTTAAGTCAATTAATCTGATAACTGTCTTAAAAGGTCAATTCTATTTTAATAAAGATAATCTTTTGAAAAGCCCAGTCTGGCTCCTTGTCTCCGAATTTCACCACCTACCAGCTTGACCCTGTCTCTAGTACAAATTCTGACCTACACCTGGAGGTGCTTTCAGAGTTCCAGCTTGGAGCTCAGAGAGGAGGCTTTGACCTGAAAGCCTAGTTTTGCAAGCTGGGATTCTGACTTATTCTTATGACTCAAATACCATCTTAAATTTCAATTTTTATAACAACATTCTTCTTTTGTCATATGCTTAAGAATTATTTTTTGAAACTGTATCTGCTGCTGCAATCCCTTCAATGCCTGGAATCTGACCCTGAAAATTCAAACCTGTCTGGGGTTTGCTAGCTGAAGAAAGATGACCTTCATATTATGGCCTAAATTTTTGATTATCACTGGACTTTAGAGTCCTTTTCATCAATCCCAACTGAATTTTGGAAATTTCTCTGCTCTGTTTTACCAGTCCTTGACATATTGTGGCCCTAGACCACTATCTCTTGACCATGGTATATTAGATGTTGTAGTTCTAGGTATTGTGCATGCCATCTGGACTGAAATTCTTTCCAACAGTAGGACCAAGGCTTTTCCTTGCAGTTTTCTACCTTTAATTTGTTTTTCTTTGCTATTTTTAAGGACAATGTCTTAATCCAGCAAAGGAGAGGAAAACCATGCATTATTAACACCATACTAGAATTACAAAATGGCTATACTTCACGTCATTGTATTAGGCATTTAATTTCTACATTTCTGGCTTGATAAACTGCTAGATTAATTCTCCCAGTGCACCACTCAGATGATAATTGGACTTGGAATATTACCTTATCTATTTTTAACCCCTTTGTGGCCCTCAAAAAGTATAAATAGCTATTTAGCTATAACCCAGACAAACTGATCCTGAAGGCTTCTGTTTCAACTCCATGTAGGTGACCAGATGTCAAGTGCTAGGTCTTGGATGTTCCCAGCTCCTTCACCACTAACCATGTACACCTTGTTGCAATTGTATCACCAATCCCCCCTTCTGTTGCTGGAAAACAGTAAGCACTTAACAATGATTTGCAAATAAATTAATACATCAATAAAATGCATTGTGGATAAAAATCCCATGTCTGCTTGGGTCTCAAGACATAGCTTCCCTACTGGTCCCCTTCTTTTTCTCTTTCTCTTTCTCTTTCTCTTTCTCTTTCTCTTTCTCTTTCTCTCTTTCTCTCTTTCTTTCTTTCTTTCTTTTTTTTTTTTTTTTTTTGCAGAGTCTCACTTTGTCACCCTTGGTTGAATGCCTTGGCATCACTGCTTACAGCAACTTCAAATTCTCGGGCTCAAGTGATTCTCTTGCCTTAGCCTCCTGAGTAGCTGGGACTACAGGCACCCACCACAACCCCCAGCTATTTTTAGAGATGGGGTCTTGCTCTTGCTCACGCTGATTTCGAACCTGTGAGCCGGGCAATACACTTGCTTCAGCCTCCCAGACTTACAGCCACTGTGCCTGGCACTCTCACTTTCTTTTTATGTCAGGTGCTACCTTGATTTTATAAAACTCATCTGCACTTAAATGTAAAGGGTACTGTGGAAATCCTTCAAAGTGAGATTGGAAAGACTGTTGAGGAATTTGAAGAGATTAAATAAGCAAATATTTGATTAATTGTCTTGTTTAGGCCATTATCTCTATGGTTTACTAAAGTTACTCCGCTAACTTAGGTAGGCTGTGCTGTCCAGTGGTTTGGGCAAACACTAGTCTGCATGTTCTTGTGATATATTTTATAGATAGGATTAACACATTTGACTTAGATAAAGAAAATCACACTCCATGATGTAGATCACCCTCATTCAATTGGGGGACTTAAGATCAAAAACTGAGGTTTCCTAGAGAAAAGGAAATTCTGCCTCAAGACTGTAACATAGAAATTCTGTCAGAGTTTCTAGCCTGTGAGACTATTCTATAAATTTTGAGCTTGCCAGTCTCCAACATCACAAAACCAGTCCTTAAAATAAATCTAGATATAAATTTAGATCTAGACATACATCCCATGGGTTTTATTTCCCTGGAGAATCTCAACCAATACAAGGTCCTTGGCCACTTTAGGTCTCCAAGTTCAATGGAGAGACAGAAAGTTACAAAGTCCTAAAAACTATAGCATAGCCAAAACTGAAAGACTTTGCCAAGAGCTTAGAGCATTCCATTTAAATCTCAGAAAGGCCACATCTTAGAACTAAGAAACTACCTGGAGTAAGGGACTTGTGTTAGAAATAAATTAAAAAAAAAACAAACTTAAGAAAATGAATAAAAATTAAGCTAGACAAGATTAAGTCTGCCAGTAATTTGACTGCTTAGCAGAACAAAAATAAATAGCTTTTTAAAGATGAATAACATTAAATGGACTCCATGCAATGTATCATTTTTATGTTCAGTTAATAGTTGCAACTAAAGAGAATGCCAAATAGGAAAATAATTATAACTCATAATTCAGGAGGAAAAAGAGAAGTCAATGGACTTGTCATTAAGGTAACATTAAGTTACTTTAATGTTAGAATTATTCAGTAAAGATTTTAAAATATTTATTATAGAAGCTTTCAGGGACATAAAAGAAAAAATAGATACAATAAGTGAACAGATGAGGAACCTCATCAGAAAAAATAAACTATGAAGGAGAATCAAAGAAGCATTGTAACACAGAAAAATGTAATATTTAAAATCTTTAAAATTCTCTGGTTGAGTGCTGGGAGAACTGAATATCCACATCTAAAAGACTGAAACTAGACCCAAATGTTTCTCCTCTCACAAAAATTGATTCGAGATGGATAAAGGACTTAAATTTAAGGCATGAAATGATAAAAATTCTCAAAGAAAGCATAGGAAAAACAGTGGAAAATGTTGGCCTGGGGAAAGACTTTATGAAGAAGACTGCCATGCCAATTGCAACAACAACAAAAATAAATAAGTGGGACTTAATGAAACTGAAAAGCTTCTGTACAGCTAAGGAGACAACAACCAAAGTAAATAGACAACCTACACAATGGGAAAGGATATTTGCATATTTTGTATCAGAAAAAAGCTTAATAACTAGGATCTATAGAGAACTCAAATTAATCCACATGAAAAAAGCCAGCAATCCCAGATATCAATGGAGAAGAAACATGAATAGAACCTTCTCTAAAGAAGACAGATGAATGGCTAGCAAACATATGAAAAAATTGTTGTTGTCCCTAATTATTAGAGAAATGCAAATCAAAACCACCCTGAGATATCATCTAACCCCAGCAAGAATGGCCCACATAACAAAATCTCAAAACTGCAGATGCTGGCATGGATGTTGAGAGAAAGGAACACTGTTACACTGCTGGTGGGACTGCAAACTAGTACAACCTTTTTGGAAGGAAGTATGGAGAAACCTCAAAGAACTCAAGCTAGACCTCCCATTTGATCCTGCAAATAGGTTACTGGGAATCTACCCAGAAGGAAAAACATCCTTTTATCATAAGGACAATTGCACTAGACTGTGTATTGCAGCTCAATTTACAATTGCCAAAATGTGGAAATGATCTAAATGCCCCCCAACCCAGGAATGTATTAACAAGCTGTGGTATACGTATACCATAGAATACTATTCAGCCATTAAAAAAGGGAGACTTGCCAGCTATCACCATCCTGATTTTTTATTGTACTCTTCCTTTCTCCTTTAACTGTTCTTTATTTTGTTGGGGGAGGTGGGGCAGCTGGCTCAGAATTTTAGAGTTTATTTGGGGTTTTTTTTGATGGATGAATGAACACTCCAGTTTTCTTTCCCATGAAGTTATTTCAGCCACAACCTCTTCATTTTTCTGTTTCAATTTCAAAATAAAAGGAAACGTATATTGAAAAAATAATAGAGACTTTTCAGCCTTTGTATTAACCTAGATGGAAGTGGAACTTCAAGTGTTCTTAGTAAAGAATGAGAATGAAGAAGCATGAGTTCTATGTATTCAATTTTGATATGAGGACAATTAATGACAATTAATAACACCGTGGGGGTGGGGGAAGGGGAAAGCAGAGAGAAGGAAGGAGGGAAGGGGGTGGGATCTCAGTGTGTGACACACCTTTTGGGGTCAAGGCACAATTGTAAGAGGGACTTTACCTAACAAATGCAATCAGTGTAACCTAGTTTCTTGTACCCTCAATGAATGCCCAATAGTAATAATCATAATAACAATTCACTGGTTGAGCTTAAAAGCAGATTGGAAATGGCAATAGTATAAATCAGTAAACTTCAAGGCTAATCAAGAGAAATTCCTCAATCTAAAGGATAATGTTTTAAATATTGAAAAATGTGAACAAAGCTTCATGTAATCTACCATACTAACAAATAAATCCCAGGAGAGGAATAAATTAGGCAAAAAAAAAAAAAATTGAATAAATAATATTCCTTAATCTTCTAAATTTTAGTGGAAAATATATAGGCCTAGGAAGCTCAGTAAATTCCAACCAAGGTAAATACAAAGAACACAACACTTAGGTGCATCCTAGCCAAACTGTTGAAAATCAAACATAATGAGTAAATATTAAAATCGGCCATAATAAAAAAAGATGATAGACCAATATATAAATACATAGATATAGAAATAGAGCATTTAGGGAAACCAGAAGTCCATGCAACATCTGTGAGATGCCGCATTTTACAACAACCAAAAAGTTACCTTTTTTGAACTAACCATCCATTAAGCTACCTCCAAAAATTAGTGTTCAATATATAAATTTTAAAAAAGCAAAATCAGGAGAAAGAAAATCGGATCAGTGTGGGTCGAGCCGAGCCCCTTTTTTTACCTCGCGCTTGGTGGGTTAAAATTTGCAGTTTTGTCTGAAAGGGAACAGAAACACCTTTGGGCCACCTTTTAAGTAAGAAGATTATGAGTTCAATTCGCTGAGATGGCAAGAAACTTGCTTGGATGGATGAAGTCATGTGAGCTGAAGGAT
>CAUYPK010121160.1:0-10033 GCA_963574355.1 Loris lydekkerianus
CACGGTGACTGGGAAAATGCCAGGAAGGCTATGTTGAATATTGGGATGAAAATGTGTCAAATGGTTTATGAAGCTAGTATATGATGCCCCATGATCATATCAATGTACACAGCTATGATTTAATTAAAAAAAAAAAAAATAGAAGGACTTGGAGCTCATCCTTAGAAAACTTCCAGTAGGGATCTACCTAGAGTTGGCATGGATGGGAGAAAAAAATAAGGGGAGAGAGCTACACTCTCATTGGCAGAAACACAACAGAATTGGTTTGCCTCAGAAGGCATTACTCAAGAGACATAATTTGACTCCAACATAAGGATTCAGTGTGTGATTGGCTGGCTGAAGACATGAGAAACCAGCTGAGGGGGCAATGTCCTCAGAGAATGTTAGGGACCAAGACCCTCAATAATTATAGTTCTAAAAATCCACCAATTGTATGAGAGAGAGAAAGAGAGGAGATGAGAAAGAGTCAGTATTTGGACCCCTCCAATGTGAAGAAGGATCCAGAATTGGATAGTATCTGCTCTGCCCATTCTCTGTCCTCTGCAAACCTGAGGTGTCTGAGGCTATTGGGGAGTGGACAATGGTGGCAAATCTGGGGATAGAGAGATCCCCACATCCTCCTCTTCACTGTCAGGCACAAACTAGGGAAGGCAAGACATTCTAAATTCGTGGGAGTTTGAGGACTGACACGAAAATTATCTGTTTTTTAACAGTTTGTTAATAATCTAAATATGAATGAAAATGCTATGGGAGCTTTCTATTATTTCATCCAGAGAAAGAGAAGGAAGAACCTACAGAATGGGTTGAAGCAAAAGCTGTGAAAATATAATAAAGTTACTTTCTGCTTATACTTGAGCAAGTTTTGATCATCTCAATAAATGGGTTACACATGCACCAAAATATCCTGGCTTCATCAGCGTGTGCCCAATGCCTGGGGGGGGGGGGGGAGGGATATATACCTGTGTATACATCTGTATGTACATGAATGTCCTTATTTCCTCCCCTTGGAGCTAGTGGGAATTAATCATAAATCCATCTCATGCTTGAGAAACTATATGGTCCCAATATAAGAGGGAGCTTGAGATAAGACTGCTATTTATTAATATTATTTCCACTTCTAAGAAAATTATTCATTATATGAGAAAATAGAGTAAACTTTGATTAAAAGTAAATAATTTGAGCTCTAATGGAGGCAAACTTACAGAACTCAATAATCCGTGAGGTCCTCATGACACACACACATTATCATCAGCAGGGAGAGGGTAGAAAGAATTCACTCTGAAGATGATTTGCCCCGAATAGAAATAAAATCCATAGTTTCTTTGACCATGAAAATGTGCTTCAGAACAGATGTAGAATGATATTCTTTAATGGCTGCTTGATGAAAATGTTTGACTTTTAGTTGTTGAGTTCTCTTTGGTTTCTTTGTTTTGTTAAGGAGCTTAGAGTCCCTTTTCCCATCAGATTCAAAAATCGGCCTGAAGGTATCTGTCACCACAACAGCCTCCTGTCACTTCATTTTGTTGTCACTCTTTCAGTGAGTGCTCAGAGAATTCCAACCAAAAACTGTTCTCCTCTTCTGCAAGAAAAAAGCAGAAAAATGTATTTAGAAAAGTAATCAGAGAAGTTCTAATTACTTCTGTGGAAATTGATCAAAGAAGCAAGGCCAACTGATAGAAATACAAACACCTTTCTTGCTATGTCTTTTTTTTATATTTTATTTATTTATTTATTTATTTTTTTTTTTTTTTTTGCAGTTTTTGGCCAGGGCTGGGTTTGAACCCACCACCTCCGGCATATGGGGCCAGCGCCCTACTCCTTTGAGCCACAGGCACCTCCCTCTTGCTACTTTAAATGGATGATTGATAAAGGGTGTCTAGAGCTTGATGCAGAGACTTTCATTTAGGTTTATCTGTGAGGCTCTATTGATGTCAATATTGACAAGGAAGCAAGAGAAGAAAATCATATAGATTAGGATACTATTGTCTTACTTTCTTCAAAATAATAAGAATAGTGTATAAGAAACACGAAGAAAGTATACAGATTTAAGGAAAACACGTAATATTTATTATGGTATAAGAAAGAGAGGATTTAATGTCTCGTTTCTTTTTATCCATTTCTTCTTCTCTCAAACATCAAATATATTGAATAAGAGGGGAAGAATAATTATATAATAAACTACTATTTTCCTACTTTCCGAGTTTTTCAGATTACTTTTGTAATGATTAGCACCTTCCAATAATAAAAATTCATAAAATGGACATTCTGTAGCCAAAACTTTCATAAAGGGTTATCACCTGATAATCATTAATGTATTCTTTCTTAGATTAAAACTATGAATGCAACACTGAAAATATTGTGCAAGGCAGAATTTTTGGTTTTTGAATAACAGTGAACCAAACGTGGCTGAAGCAGATTATAATATGTCATCACATATTGACTGAACAGATGCTCCAATAGAGGTAGCCTCTGAAGTTTCCCACTCACCATTCACATCTCAAATCTAACAACACAACAAATCCTCCAGAGAAAATAGCCTTTCTGAATGGGATAGTGTCTATGTCTGTCACATATATTGGAGGTTTTTAAAAAGTGATAAAAACATTTAAATGATCTGTTAAATTTATGGCGCCACTTATGGTTCAGGGTCACCCTTATTGAAAGCTGAATTCTTTAGCTAAGTGGCTTCTCAGCTTCTACAAATAGGTTGTTTTTCCTTTCTGCACCCTCTGTCTTCCCCAAACTGGTATAATTAACTGGGCCAAAACTAGTCCTGTCAGAAAATATGTTGAGATATATAAGAGTTGCAAGGTGGCTCTTGACCTTGAGAAGGGCCATTAATAGCAGCAACTATAATTTAATTCATTCAATGAAATAAAGAGGTAATGCTTTAATAATGTAGCATGTTGGCTGAATGAGGACTGTACATCGAATCTAGGTTGGAAGATACTTTTTGATCTTTTCTCACTTGGATCTTGTTTGTATTCATCCACCAGTGGGAGCTCATCCATTTCAAATCCTTTTTTTGACCCTAATGGGAAAGCAGTCTAGATTTTTCTCCTATATCTTCAAATATATTTTTATCCTTCTAGTTTGTTCTCTTCCAAGAAAAAGTTTGCACAGATATTGAATGTTTGGTAATAGATCATAATTTTATTTTTTGAAAAAGTGAAGAAATGAGATGTAGGTGAGAAGAATAGCAAGATTCTGTTATCTGGCCTTCCCTAGAGGGTTGCATGTGGATTGGGTTACAGCAAATGATTCTCTGTTGTGTGGAAGAGAAGACAGAACAGGGATGGACAGGAGGTCATCCTGCCCACCTGCTACTTGGATGATCATGTATTGCACACGCCATGCACACAGTCCTTAAATCTCCATGTCTCCATGTCTGCCTGTGCGTTTATATATGTGTGTGTCTTTATGTGCACCTCACAGAATTAACTCATGTTTTTGTTTTTTTTAATTGTTTGGGATTCATTGAGGGTACAAGAAACCATGTTATATTGATTGCATTTGTTAGGTAAAGTCTCTCTTACAGTTTTGTCTTGCCCCCAAGAGGTGTGTCACATACCAAGACCCTGCCCCCCTCCCTCCTTCTCTTTCTCTGCTCTTCATTTCCCCCACCTCCCTCCCTCCTCTCTCTCTGCTCTCCCCTTCTACTAATCCCTACCCTGTACTAGATCATTAATTGTCCTCATATCAAAATTGAATACATGGGATTCATGCTTCTCCATTTTTATGATGCTTTACTAAGGATAATGTGTTCTACTTCCATATAGGTTAATACAAAGGATGTAAAGTCTCCATCCTTTTTAATGGCTGAATAATATTCCATGTTATACATATACCACAGCTTGTTAATCCATTCTTGAATTGAGGGGCATTTAGGTTGTTTCCACATTTTTGCTATTATAAATTGAGCTGTGATAAACAGTCTAATGCAAGTGTCCTTATGATAAAAGGATTTTTTTCCTTCTGGGTAGATACCCAGTAATAGGTTTACAGGATCAAATCAGAGGTCTAGCTTGAGTTCTTTGAGAGTTCTCCATACTTCCTTCCGAAATGGTTGTATTAGTTTGCAGTCTCACCAGCAGTGTAAAAGTGTTCCCTTCTCTCCACATCGGCACCAGCATCTGCAGTTTTGATATTTCGTGATATGGGCCATTCTCGCTGAGCCTAGATGGTATCTCAGGGTGATTTTGATTTGCATTTCTCTAATAATTAGAGATGATAACATTTTTTCATGTTTGTTAGCCATTTGTCTGTCTTCTTTAGAGGAGGTTCTATTCATCTCTCTCACCCATTGTGAACTCATGTTCTTAAACAGTTATTAATTTATTTGTCAAAATTTATTGGTGTTGCAGTAATCAGACCTTCACCATTCTATGATGCTCAGAAACCTCTGGCCATGGCTGTGACCATGGCAGTCCCATGTGTGAGTACACGGGGTTAACACTCCTGAAGAAACAGCACTCTTTCCTTCTTCCCTTCTTGATTGTTCACTGTGTGCCAGATACTGACTGAGACCCTGAATGCACCACTGTGAGGAAGGGACAAACGCACCCACAGAGAGGACACCGACAGCCTGACCAAAACTGTAATGACGCAGCACCAAATCAATGCAGAGGGAGGCCGCCTCCTGCCAACCCCACGAGAAAACATGAAAACAAAGGTTATCGTCAGATCAAAATAGCCAGGACTGAAATATTTTCCCAATCATCCTTGATTATGGAATCTTGAGCAATCTGTGCATGAGAAGCCAGCCATGGTCAAACCTAAATTTGTTCCTGTATAATCACAATTAGCTGTAATGTTTATTTTAACGGTTTGGTAAATTCAGTTCATATACCAGTGTGATGAAGTATCTCCAAGCAAACTCCTTTTTTTGCCCGCTCTCATCAAGGAGAGAATATCAAGAGGGTTTTGGTTTTAATACATAAACTCGAATCCACTGGGCTCTGATAATCGTGGTCACTAGTCTAGTGTGAAGCCAGAGGCAGACGAGCCTGACTGGGTCTTCGTTTACCCTGATGACTGGTGGAGAGGGAAGAGAGGGTTAACCTATTGACTTCCTAAAAAAAAAAAAGGACAGCATAACCAGAGTCAAGGCCTAATGAAGAAGATCAATAAATTGCTGGTGTGAATGGCGATAATAACAGTTTGCAGCTGCTCCGAAGCCGTGAGTCATCATCAGTAATTCAGCTCCACATGCGTGTGGGCAGAATAATAGGATTCAGAAAGACCTCTGAGGGAGAGATCTATCATATTGATCGAGAGCGGCAGGCAGAAAGATGGGCTTCCGGCCTCTGACAGAGTCATGCTGCAGTGAAAGGCGATCAGTAGAGCCTCCCATCAGCCCGCAGCCCGGTGCCTGGACAAGGGCTCACACCACAGCTCCCCCCGGAGTTGCCCGGTCAGCCTCCAGGCCACTGCAGCCCATCAACCTGGGGGTGGCCTTCTCCTCGGTGCTTGGCGTTACACGTCTACCTTGAGCTTGGTGCTAGCACGTGGAATCTGCTTTGTTCTTTGGGCTTGAATTACTCTAATGTGTCAGCATATTCTAGAAAAATAAGGCTCTGCCCTTTCTTTCTGTCAGTCCCTTTTCCTACCCAGGGTTTAGAAAGCTGACTTCAGAACCCCAGTCAGGTGGTCAGTCTCCTGCCTAGAGAATGTCAGGCATGTCTGCCTGTGTGCATGTCTACATGTCAGCTTTGACAATTCTCCATCACTAAGTTTGGGGACTGCTCCTGCGCCTGCTTCAAGCTGGAATACAGATGCTAATTGTTTACCTAGGACCACTTACGGTCTAGGGTCACTCTTACTTGAGGCCAAATTCTGTAGCTAAGTAATTGCTTAACTTCTGCAAATAGGTTGTTTTTCCCTTCTGCACCCTGGGCCTTCCCAAAACTAGTATAGTTAACAGGGCCAAAACTCATCCTGTCAGAAAATAAGGTAAGATAGATCAGAATTGCAAGGTGGCCCTTGACCTCGAGAAGGTCTGTGAGTAACAGCAACTACAATTTGATGCTTCATGAGTTCAATGAGCATGTTCAGAATGTTTCATTGGCCACTACACACTAAGTGTTAGACTCAGAGACACAACACAGACAAGACTCCACCTCCGTGAAACTTTCATTTTTAGGCATTTGGAAGTTCGTGTATTGTGTGTGTTGGGTGTGTGTGTGGGGAAAGGGGGCAGATAATAAAATCCATTCTCAGGTTATAAACAGCTCAGTGTAGAGAATGTAAGGGAAGTGATGGAGCTGCTTTAAATGGAGGGGTTGGGAAAATTTTTTTGTGGAGGTTACATTTGAATTGGAAACTGCCAACAAAGAGCCAGCTGTTGTATGATTGGAGAGAACACGTTTTCAGGAGGGGGGAAACCTGGGTAAGGGTCCCAAAACAGAAATGAGTTTGAGAATCTGAGACCTAGGAAGATGCTCAGAGTGGCTGGAGACCGTGGATGAGAAAGTTGCTGGAACAATCCCAGCGACGTCGGCAGACACCAGACAGAGCTTGTGAGGCTTGCGGGCCATGGTAGCTGGAGTTTCATTTAACTATGGCAGGAATATATTTGAAGGTTTCAAAGGAGGAGAGCAACCTGAGCTGAGTTATACTTTAAAATGAACACGTAGTTTGGGGGCAGACAGTGGATTGATATGGAAAGCCTGAGAGGCAGCCAGGGCACTGTCAGAGGCTCTCGGAGTAGTTACCCTGGAGGGACGGTGGTTTATAATAGACTGTGTCAGTGCAGATGGAGACAGTGGAGGGGGAGTCTGCAGGGCTTGCAGAAGGATGAGACCTGGGAGCAGGAATCTTAGATTTTATCATGAGCAAAAGGGATGATGGTGGTGACATAGTCTGAGTACACTAAACACTAAAGGAACACTAAAGGAAAGACAGATTTGAAGGAGAAAACCAAAGTGTGCTATTTTGGGTTTCATACATTTGAGTTGTCTGTTAAAGATGATGTGAATATGAGAACTGGGCAGTGGGGAAGTAGGAATCTGAAATCCTGGGAGATGTCAGAGCTGGGGACACAGAAGTCACAGGCTGGAGAGTGAATGTCCCATAGGAGAGTGTGCCTGGAGGAGGGAAGTGACCGGAGAGACCCCTGCAGCACTAGGAGTTTGAAGGCTGAGAAGTGGCCAGAAATCTAAGAGAAATCTACACAGTGAGTGTTTGCCTTGTGTGAGGTCACCAGAACTAGTTAGGAAGTGAAGTCTGGCTTTGGGCTTTCTCTATTACAATTCAAGCACCCCCACTCAAGAATGTGTGACCTTGGGCAAGTCAATTAACCTCTCTATGACTCAGTTTTCTCATCTGCAAAATGGAGTTTTAAAATACTGACCGCATAGGCGTGATGGTTGGAGTAAATGGATTAGTATGTGTAAAGCCCCAAGAACAGTCTGTGGCACAAGCTAAGTACCCAGCACATGTGATCTGACAGTTGCTCAAAGTATAAAAGAAGTTTTTATACTTTTTACGAGCAAAAAGGCTGATGGTGAAATTTACTTTCTGAAGGATCAAAGATTCAGTGTATGGTGGATCCAGGGTTGAAACAACTTTGATCCCCCAAAACTGTAGTATTTCTTCTTTTGCTTTATTTAGGCCCTTTAAAATAATAATAAACTGACTTAAGACCAAGCCATCATTTTTATCAGCCATGGTGCTACAGAGTGGAAAACCAATATTTCATTTCAAATATGCATTTCAACCTTCATTCTTCTCAAGCAAATATTTTTATGAGAGCTGCTGACTTTTAGTCAAACACTAAACATACTTTCTGTCTTGTCTGTGGAATGCCTAAGGAGATTTTTTCAACCCCTAAAAAAGGCAGTCAGACTTTAAATAAGGCAAAAATGTTCCTATAAGTAAAAAACTGAATACTCGGTCCTCATGTAAATATATAATGTTTACCATTACTGTAAATGTGAAAGAACAAATAGTTTTTACAAGTAGATTTTATTAATTACCATAATTTAGGCCCAATGGAAGAATGATTTTTTTTTTTTTTTTTTTTTTTTTTTTTAGATAGATACTCAAGCTGCTCATAGCAATCTCCAATTCTTGGGCTCAAGTAATCCTCTTGCCTCAATTTTTCTATTTTTAGTAGAGACAGGGTCTTGCTTTTTGCTCAGGCTAGTCTCAAACCTGTAAGCTCAAGCTAACCACCTGCCTCGGCCTCCCAGAGTGCTAGGATTAATAGGTGTGAGCCATGCACCCGGTAAGAGAGTCATTCTTAATAAAATAATTTTTAAAGGAAACCTAGTTCTATTAATTTCAATTAAATAAAGCAATTCAAGTTAGGCTAATTAAATGTTGTCAAGCAAAGGAGTTGGGGAGCTGCTTCAATAAATAAAGAATGATTTGTATTTAACGTATTGGTTGTCTATCCACAAATTGGTGTTTTTAATTGTTTGAAAGCAATTCGTTCTCTTCAACAAATTGAATGTTCCTCTATGCAAGTATTAAGACTATTTTATTGGCAACATTCTATAAAGGAAAGTGAGCTTTGGCTTCATTCCTAACCAAATTAATCAAAGGGTATTTTGTTTTTTTTTTCATTTATGAGATTCTAAATCTTTTCTATTGGTGTTAAAATTAGGTTCTATTACTAAAGTTGAGAAAAGAGAAGAACTTCATCTGTAATTTCAATTACAATAAATTATGCAAAAAGACGGTTGTTTCTTTGAAAGAAACTGTGAGGGACATCTGCCTCCCTGAGTGGCAAGAGGTCTCACCATGATGTGATGTCTCAGGCTTTAAATTTGTCTGAAATTCATAATTTTGTCTGAGTAGACCACAGTGTATTACACATCACAGGCATTCATAACATTTTAGAAGTAGGAACAAAAGAAGGTAATAAAACAAGGAGTTTTTTTGAAAAAATAAATAAAATAGATAAAACTTTGGCCAGACTCACTAGAAATAAAAAAGTAAAATCTCTAGTAACCTCAATTAGAAATGATAAAGGGGAAATAACAACTGATGCCGCAGAGATACAAGAGATCATCTCTGAATACTACCAGAAGCTCTATGCCCAGAAATTTGATGATGTGAAGGAAATGGATCAATATTTGGAATCACACCCTCTCCCTAGACTTAGCCAGGAAGACACAGATCAAAGAAGAGCTTATTCCCATACTGCAGAAATTATTCCAAAAAATCGAGGACGAAGAAAGCTTCCCCAACAGATTTTTCAAAGCAAACATCACTCTGATACCAAAACCAGGAAAAGACCCAACCAAAAAAGAACTTTAAACCAATTTCACTAATGAATATAGATGTAAAAATTCTCAACAAAATCCTAGTCAATAGATTACAGCTTATGAAAAAAGTCAGACATCATGATCAAGTAGGTTTCATGCCAGTGATGCAGGGCTGGTTTAACATACACAAATCCATAAACGTTATCCACTATATCAACAGAAGTAAAAACAAAGCCTATATGATCCTCTCAATAGATGGAGAAAAAGCATTTGAGAAAATCCAGCATTCTTTTCTAATTAGAACACCAGAAAGTATAGGCATAGGTGGCACATTTCTTAAACTGATTGACGCTATCAATGACGAACACACAGCTAATATTTTACTGAATGAAGTTAAACTGAAAGCTTTTCCACTTAGAACTGGAACCAGACAAGGTTGTCCTCTGTCACTATTACTATTCAACATAGTACTGTAAGTTCTAGGCAATACAATTAGGCAAGACAAGGGAATAAAGGGCATCCAACTGGGAGCAGAGGAGGTCGAACTCTCCCTCTTTGCTGACGATTTGATCTTATACTGAGAGAACCAACCCCAAAGACTCAACCACAAGACTCCTGGAAGTCATCAAAAAATACAGTAATTGATGTGGGCCCACCCATTACCCTCCCTCCACCAAAACCTCCCCCCTCCCTTCCCCTTCCTTGGCCCTTTTCCCATAGTCTTGTGCTATAGTTGGGTTATAGCCTTCATGTGAAAGCTTCATAGTAGGGTTGAGTACATTGGATACTTTTTTCTTCCATTCCTGAGATACTTTGCTAAG
>CAUYPK010121164.1:0-71638 GCA_963574355.1 Loris lydekkerianus
AGGTAATCAAGCTGTGGGTTATATAGTTGTGGGTTAAATAGTTCAGTGGAATACAGTTCAGTTCAGCCGCCTACCTCTTCAGCTCAGCCACGACTTGTGGACTGAGCTGAAGCACCGCCCCCTCAAGCAGACGGCAGAAGACGACTGGAGACTACGTGCACTTGAGTAGGTGCCTGCGCACTGAATCAAATAACCTGTATGACCCGAGTATAAGCCGAGTTCGGGTTTTCTGGCACAAATTTTGTGCCGAAAAAACTCGGCTTATACTCGAGTATATATGGTATATTCTTTTTCATACTCTAGCCTCCTTCTACACTTAATTTGAGGAGGAATAACTAAAACCATTTTTAGCTTTGATGTAAGTCCAAGTTCTATGGCATAAATTACTCCCATTTCACATTTTGTTTGGGTAAAACCAAGCATTTACTTGAATAAAACTATAATCCCCATTTCATGTCTTGTCTGTTATTATTTACAAAACCTAAATCCACTGTATTTAGAATTCAGTTATCTAATATTACCAGGGATTCTGGTTCAAGGGCAATATTATTTTCTTCTCTAGGATTTTTGACTTATGTCACTTTAGGGCCTTTGGAAGGGGGCTGTGTCTGGGGGAGGGGGCTCTCTATTTTTTTTAAAAAAGCTTCATTAGGATATAATTCACATAATGATAGAATGCATCCATTTCAAGTGTGCTATTTAATAGTTTTTAGCATACTGAAGGATATATACAGCCATCACGACAATTGATTTTATTAACAGAATATTTTCATCATCTCGACAATGTCTGTTAGCTATTCCCCCACTTTTCTAACACCCTCATGCTCACTGCCTTCGCAGCGGGACTCTATTTCGTCCTGACAGATCTGCCTGTTGTGGATATTTCACAGGAGTGGAATGTATACTACCCTGTCTTTTGTGATGGCTTCTTTCACTTCACATAAGGCTCTCAAGATTGATCCATGCTATGGCAGGTATTCTTTTTATGGCTGAATATTATTCCATGATGTAGCTATATCTCTGTTCATTTTTAAAAGATCATTTTGGACAGCAGGTCATTCCAGAATGTTTTACTTACCAACGCACACGCGTCCATCCATGCCCACGGCCAGGCCTGGGGGACAGTCACAGCGGAAGGAGCCTTCGTTGTTGATGCAATGTCCATTCATGCAGATTCCTGGGGTCTGGCATTCGTCAACATCTGCCCAGAGGGTGACAGAAGCCAGGCCATTACTGGGTAAATTTGACTTTCTTACAGAGTTTGGGCGTTGCCCCTGCTCCACGCTATCAACTTTTTGTTTTTGACTTTGTAACTTAGGGAAGAACATATATATGATCACCGGCCTTCTGCTTGTAAATGCTATTCTTTCAAACATATTTTTAGAAAAGACTGAGTGAAAGTTGCTTTACGTTATCCATTAGATTTTTTAAAAGCTTCACAAACTCCTTTTTCGTTATTTATTTGGCAATCCTGTTTCATGTTACATATTTAGTTTGTATTAGTTAAATGAAACAAATTCTTAGGAAACTATGACAAACTTTTGTTAATTTTTCACACACAAAATATTAGAGGTAAATGCTCTTCTGATGTTAATCTGATTATTTCATAATAATAAAATGATCCAAGGTGGCTCTTCTGATTTTTCATTCACTTGCACTTATCAAACGAACTTCTTAAATGACTTCCCCAAAAGATAGAATAGACTTCAAATACATAGCTGCCCACTCATGAACATCACAAGACCTATGAATGACAATATTTGCAATAAAAAATTATAAAAGCTAACTTTTAGAAAGGAGAAACTGATGAGATCTAAGTCATTGTTACACGCATATTTAAGTTCCTTAAGAAATGCTGAAATAAAGTTAAGGTCAAGATACACACTGGAGCACACTGGTAATTTCTCATCTTATGCTAAATCTAAGTCACTAACCTCGAGACGACATCGCATTCATGAGTTCAATAAGTAAAGTTACAGAGTTCCGTTTACTCTTGGACTCCTCTTTCTTAGATACTCAAAAAGCTATTTGTTATTCAGAAACAGGAGAAATCAGTCTCAATTAGTTTATCTTTACTGACCAGGGAATTTCATTAAAATTATAGGGACTGGTTATGAGTTTTATTTGGTATTCAAGTAAGTTTATACAACTGAGGGCAGAAAGCATTCATGGAGTTACTTTTGTCTAAAAAGAAAAACCAAAAAATTAAAATTTGCTTTGAAGTAGGAACTATAAAATGTATTCCACTTCTCTAAGTCCCAATTGTGAATATAGACATAATCTCGTTTGCTTCCAAGAGGCTTCTCTTTTGCTTCTTAAATTCATCTCGAGAGCTCGGCCTTCAAAGTAGCTTTATAAATCAAACAATTAATAAGCATATTAAAATTAAGTCTTCACTAAATCAATGTAAAAATTTTAGATCATGATACAATTAGGAATGATTAGCTTCATGGAAAAAAATGTAATGCTAAGCCAGCAATGAACACCGGTGGAAAATCTCATTCTAAGAACACATCAGAGTGAAAATTATTCAAGAATTTTTTTTTCTCTTTTTTAATTCAGCCAAGGAGAGAGAGATTAAGTCTGTATTATTCTCAAGACTTGCTTAAACCATAATGTCATTCCCTTAATTTTTCCTATACCGTTATTATTTTGGAAAAGATGTTACTGCTCCCTAGACCACAGTGTGTGTTTTTCTAGGAAGCTTTAGACACCTGCCTTACTGAATTAGCAAGAGATGTGAAGAATATGAAGTACAATGAAGAAACCGAAGTAATTCCTGCACGACTCATTCAAATACTAAAGATGGCTTCAATCGCAGTCACTCTCCTATCTCAAAGCCACACGTACCAGTGCAGTAACGCCCGTTTGGAGCCAAGACGAATCCTGGTTTGCAGATGCACTTGAAGCTGCCATCCTCATTGATGCACATTCCATTCAAGCACATGTTGGTTGTGGTACATTCATCGTGATCTGCAGAAGAGAAGAGAGTGACTTAGACCTCAGGCTGGAGAGAACCAACTCCCTCTTCTTCCACAAACAACTCTCAGTCACATTCCACTGCATAAAAAATGAACCATGTGCTCATGGATGTTGGTTATTTTTAAAAATGGGGAAGTCAACTGAATGGCAGTAAATGGTATGGGGAATGGAAAGGGCCTTTAGTATAAGGGAGAGAATGGAATTAAATAAATGTTGCACTTAGCTGCTGTCAGAACCACATAAACCGTGAATGGTGTTTTATTTTGAGCACTCAAAAAGGTAATAAGACTTTAGTGAGTACTTTCTTTTTTGTTGTTGTTGCAGTTTTTGGTGGGGGCTGGGTTTGAACCTGTCACCTCCGGCATATGGCGCCGCCCAGTGAGTACTTCTTTTATGAGAGAAGGAAACAATGGCAAACCTCACTGAAATGATGCAGCATTAGTAGCAGGTCATGATGTGTTGCTATGGAAACAGAGCATGTCCATGGAGCACTGGTATCTATTGTATTTCTACACTTCACCAGGACCACAAATTCAGCTACTATGACCACATATGCCAAATATGTTAATTTTCCTCCAGTATGGGGGAAAGGAGGGAAATGCCTCTTTCATCTTGTTGATTCTGTAACCCCAACATCTGAAAATACAGTAGGGGCCAATAATTATTTGAATTTACAAAGAATATCTGCTATATACAGTTAAGCATTTACCACGAAGGAAATCTTTAGAAGCAGTAAAGTGTCTAAAAATGTCTGTCCCTTCATTTAAGTCTTATGTTAAATGAGTTTATAGTTTACCTAAGTTATCTGAAAAACTCTAACATATGCGACGTGTGAGCTTTTGTGGAAAAAGTATAGAAGGTTCTAAGTAAAAGTATATATTCCTTAAAAGTCTTTAGCAATGGAGCAGGCAATTTCCATACCAACACAGTGTTTCCCATCTGTGGTTAATTCAAAGCCGGCATTACAAATGCACTGGAAACTTCCATCTGTGTTCACACATCGACCATTTTTACAAAGAACCCCATTCTGGATGCACTCGTCGATATCTGGGAATATTGAGGATGGTCAAACATTATTATTTTCTAATACATACACATAAAAACAGCAATAAGTGGAATTTTAAATCTCCAGTTTATTTTTACATGTAATATCCAAAATCAAGTTGCTTCTTAAGCAAAATTTCCACCTCTCACCAGCTTTTTTCCTTGGGTTGGTGGGTATTGTAGCTGGTAGGGGGAGGGGAGAGAAAGGAATGGAGTGTGCAGTGAGCCTAAGAGGGGGCGGGCTGTGTTGTTGGACTCACTGGTGCAGCTGTTTTCTGACATAGTGGTTGAAGATGCTGAAAGGTCAGAAAAGGATGATGGAAAAGTGCAAAATAACCACAGAATTTCTAGCTTAAGAGTAATAGAATGAAAACTGCTGGAGAAGGCTGATTTGAACAATTACCAGTAGGCGAATAGGAAATGAAAAAGTAGACAAGCAGAGACATCGGGTCAGAGACTCCTGTGCTGAACCAGCAGAGAGGCAGCGAGTGTGCATCACGATGGTGGGAGTGGCAACAAAACCGTGAATAAAGACCAGGCCTGATCTGCTGTCGGATATGTGTGGGGCTCAAAGAAAACAGGCGTTGAAACCCACTATAAATCTTATGCCCAGTTAATCAGAGAACGCTGATGATGTTACTCAAAAAACGTCAGCTATGGTCTGTGGAAGGAAGATGAATTGAAATTTTGTGAAGCCAGATGCCATGATGCTTGGGATATATATGCAAATAGTGTTTATGTTTAAAGGGAGCATCTATAAGAATATTATAGAATAAACCCGTAAGAATCTAACAGCACATATTTCATTCCATGCCTTATTTTAATAAATCTGCTTTTAACTTCACTGGCCTCGGTCACTGTATTTCAGGGAACATTTTCATACAGGAAAGCAAACTGCCTTACCAATGCATGCTTGCTTGGTAGGAGTCCTCTGGAATCCAGCATGACATTTACAATAATAGGAACCAGGTGTGTTAACACAGTCTCCATGAGTGCAGGGATTTGATGTGCATTCATCAACATCTGTGAGCAGCAAAAGAAACCACTATAGACTTCACTCCATTTGTAAAAATGTTTGTTTAAAGTACATTTAGCCCTCCCAAATTTGAGAGAAGGGTAGTCAGTGGTAATAGTCTAAATAGCACTGTATTTATAAATGAATGAAAATTTCTTTCTTTAAATACATACAGAGCCCAGTCTGAGGATTTGCAAAAGTATTGCCTATAAGAGAGTACATGAGAATTTGCTTTAAGCAAGAAATAAGAATTTTTCCATTGGAATAATGCCTAATGATTAAAAGCATGGCCTCTGAAAAGAGATAAAAAGAGACAACATGAATTCCAATGGGCTGTGACACTTATTACCTAGACCAACCTGGGAAAATTAATCACCTCTCTAAGGCTGAGAATAGTGTCAGAAGAACAATCAAAGGTTTCTAAAGATACATATTTATATTGTATGTTGTCACTACTATTAATTTTAAAGAGATTGATGGATTAGGGTATTACTTTGGTATTACTTTTTTATGAACTCAAGTATACATACAGCTATCTATGTCCTGAGGCAGAAGTGACAATTTGAAGGGACAAACATGAGGGGAAGAAAATGGAAGTAAAACAAATCCTATTATTTTCAGTAGCTTTAGGTTTCTTTAGGGTCTTAAAATTGGCACAGGGATTTTCTGCATACCATGAACTTTTATGCAAATAACAGTTTGGATCCACAATGTGAGAAAGTCACTGTTTTTCCTTCAAGGCCTCCTAAAGCTTAATTAAAAGCAAACCTATTGCAGAATTCAGGGACCGAAAAAGCAAACGATGGCTTGAGTAGCCTGGACCAGTGAAGTCCCAGAAAATCACGTGTGCCAGTGTCAGAAATAGAATCCACCTTCTCTCAGCAACATCTGCTAATTATATTGACTGCTAGCTAGCAAATTAAAAACCTAGCTAGCTGGTGAAGGCATAAAGATTTGCCATGTCACATACATGTAGAAGCCGTTAAGATATACAATTTCAGTTAAATTGGAGAGCCCAACAATAAAATCAATTCACAGGTTTAGCTTTTTAATAAACGGATTACTCCTTGCACAGATGTTCTTCAAGGAGGAACTGTACTCCATCAAACTCACCAAACTCATTTATGTAAACACTCAGACTGAATGCAATTAAGCCCTTCCCGGTAAAAAAGAAAAAAACCCTCATAACAAATAAAATAAAAGCAACAATGAATAACAGGATGAAATGCTTTTTCAGTTCATCCAAATGCCCTTCAGCCCATTAAGACTCACTTACATTTAAGCTTTCGGTTGATAACATCGATTCTACTGAGCCAAAGGAGTGAAGCAAAATGAGAAAAAAGAGAGTTGGAGCATTAGCCAGCATATAAAGTGTCATGAACGGACTTTCCAACACACAACATCACCTGCACGGCATGGCTGAAGACGGCGTAAGTTCTCGGCATGCACAGCAGCAATTAAGAGTTAGTTGTAGCGATGTCTTCACAGAAGCCTCAAGGTAAAGCTCTAGTCTAGAGAGGAACATGAGAGCCCATGTACTGCACCCCTCTCTGTAGGAAAGCTTCCAGGGAAGCTACTTCACAGCTCAGGACTTTTCTCCCAGTGCTGGTTGCTATGACAGCCCTGCAGCTATGTTGCCACTACAGCCCCAATGCATTTCTGCCTCTGTGGCCCCGTGGAGACCTCATCAAGGGATCAGCACACAGAGAAGATGCAACACTTCACTTATTTCTTCTTTGTAAGTGAAACAGTCTCAGCAAACCATTAGTGACTTTACAATTCCACGTAACTTTAAACCTTTATTATTATTATTATTTTCTTGCATTGTTTTCTGGGATGACGGTATGATTTTGAGTTTTAGACTAATGACACATGACCAGCGCCACCTCGGAAACAGACATTTCCTGCCTCCTCTTTATTCCGAGTCTCATAGTTAACCGCCTGCAGGTGATCACGTTTGTTTGTGTTATTTACAGGAACAAAAGTGTTGAAACACTACAGTCTGTACCCTTCCATTTCTATCTACAGTTCCCCTGGGGCTGAGTATTTTTTAGTAAGTTTCAAGGTATTCAAACTCCTAAATAAATGAAGAAATTGTGGAAAATGTTGATTATAAAAATGGTTAAATTCTCAAATATTATTAGAGATAAGGAGTACTTTCACAAGAAAAAGACATTGTACAATACCTCAGAAAACTGTTTTTTTTTTTTATTTCTAAGAATTCTAACATTGCCTGGAGCCTGCCAGAAACAGATGCCTCAAATTATGTTTTACTATTGCAAAACAGAATGATTTGAATTGAGTTTAAACCATTGCTACTAGCAGCTGATAATAAAAACACACCAAGAGTAAAAAAAAAATTAATGTTAGAGTGGAATTCTCAAGAGAAAGGCAGAAAAAGGTGAGATGAGTAAACAGAGCTATTTTCAGGCCTCTAAAGTAATCCCCATAATAGCAAAATGGATCTAACTCTATTTTCCTTGTCTTTGATGCTTTAACACAGCTATCACCTTTCAAATTGTACTATTTCATCAGGTATCCAAAAAAAAAAAAAATAAAAGACCTCAAATAGCAGCGGTAGCTGTTATTACTCAAAGCACCAGCACAACCAAAACTTCCTACTCTTATCTTGGGCTCCTATAATTTTGCAACACTAGGTAACTTATATCCTCTTTGCTTTTCTGATACCCCCTTTATTGTTTAGAAATTCCAACACAAACCGGATCAAAAGCTGACACTAGAAAGAATAAAGGATTAAAAATATTACAAACTCATTGCCTGAGGATGAGCGCCAATACTTAGCTAGGTCGCTATGAATTACAATAGTCAGAAAGATAACTCTGCCAGGAGGGTTTTAACTTTGTAGGGCTGATGGATAAGACCCCCTCAAGAATGGAGACCTTCGTTACAATGTTTGAGTAAAACACAGACGTTTGAGATTCACAGTATCATATTAACTGTGCAGAGACACCATCCCAATACTACATTAGACAGAGTTGATTAAAACAAAAGTGGCAGCATCCCTTCTCACCTGGGTTCTAGGAAAAATTAGACCCTGCTACCCTAAGACATTCATTGTACGCAATTATCTCATCTAGTGTGTACCGAGGGTGGTACTAACTGACTCTGTACCTCCCTCCAGAGGATCAAAGAAAGCCGTTCAGGTCATTTTCCACGGGGTTTAAAACTCTGGTGATTTTAACCAGTGTGTTGACCGACGTGCACTGGTGGGCCGTGAAAGGATCTTAGGTGTGCTGCGAAAATTTTTAAAGATCATTAATTAAATTATTTTTAATTTTTTTTTCTTTTTTTTTTTTAATTTTTGAATCATAGCTGTGTACATTAGTGCAATCACCTGTACCCATTCTAAGATGCACCATAGATGTTCTCTTCTTAATTTTTTATTTGCTTTTATCAATATTATTTAAGTGTGCCACAGAACTGTAACTAGAGGTTCAAGTATGCCCTGAGATTAAAAAGGTTGAAAACACCGCTCTAGTAGATCCCTGCTTGGCGAAGTTGGGTAGTAGCATACCTACAGAAAAAAAAAACTCTGAGTCTTTTTTTTTCCTGATTCTGCTTTGTCTTTATACTAATGGTTCATAAATATCCTTCCCCGGAGTAGAGTCGTTCTACAAGAGGAGAAAAGGTGCACCTGTGTGCTAACCGGAAATAGCTGGTGGTCTTTGACTCATTTGCAGGGAATATTATGTTTTGGGTCTATGTCTACTTGTTGGTTAGCATATCATATAATGACAAATGTTAATGGGAAAACACATATTAATAGTTCACCAAATTTTAGTTTCATAGATAGTAACACACAAGAGGGGATATTTTATGTATTGCATACTTGTTTTCATATTTCTGGTAGTAAAATCATTTTCAAGCCGTATTGTAAGAAAAACATACCTGTATTTCACAGTGTTCCATTTGGAACACCATGACTCAGGTGGTCTGTCACTTACATACTAACTGTGTCAACTGGAACCAGGTTCTATGGCTTATGGTTCTATGTTAAGCAATCCTAGGGGGCACCATTTATATCAGGTCTATGACTAGTACCCTTCAGGGCTGTATAGTCGAAACTTGAGCTAAGCCTTAGTTAATCACTCTGATACTAAACTATGCACATAGTTTAGAAGGATTCCGTTTTCCAATGTATCATATTTTCCTACATTTTCTTTTATAATCATAGTGCTCTTAGATGTTTTAATTTAACTTACAAAAAGTTATGATACTCGCTCTGCACCCATCTCTCTTCTATAATGTTTAACAGAAGACTGGAACCCAAATCTAGTATTTAGTTAACAAAACACATATATGATCATTTTCCAATATTATGAATGAATAAAAGAATAATTTCAAAATGACTGTTACCTTCATCCTAAAACCACTCTTAAAAAGATAATTGAAATCCTCTTACTTACCATATCCAATAAATATTTTTCCCTCACTGTATTTGATTGTTTTTTTTTTCTACTGCATTTAACACTTGACACTACTCTTCTCTGGGACATGTGCCCTTGCGTAGCTTCAGTGACATAATGCTTTTAGATTATTTTACTGTCTCTCCAGCACTGTGAGCTGGACGAAGGTTCACCTAGGCACATTCTCTGTCTATGCAATTCTCTCCTCTCCAGTGCTCTGTTTTATTAATAGAGTAAAGCTAGAATAAGGGCCTTCGATAGATCCCAGCCACGGCAGTTTTGTTATCTTTTCACTTTTCCTGTTCTTTAGCCTAGGTGACGACATCTACCCTTCTGGTACTAATAGATATCTATATGTCATTGACTTCTAAATGTATAACTCTAGTCCTAAATACTCTCCTTAGCATTATGCCTCTATAATTAACGGCCTCTATAATAATAGACACTCAACATGTCCAAGGGACTCAGCCGCTGTTTCCTTAACCTGTACCTTTTTCTGCATGTTAATGCCACCATCACACCCACTTTTGCTCTGCTTGAAACCTGGGTATCATTGTAATTTTCTGCTCTCTTACCACCTACAACCAGCCTGTCATCCAATCCCACCGTCAACCTTCGGATCACTCGTATAATCATTCTGGGGATTGCAATCCTGTATCACTGTTGTCATGATCTGTCTGGGATCATTATAAATTTTTCCTGACTTCTTTATTTCCAGTTTTTTCATGTTAAATCTTTACACCAAAAAAATCGGAGGGAATTCTGTTTTTAGACAAGACATATTTGCCCACCTTTCTGAAATATACAAATGGACCGAGTGTATGAAATCATAGTTTTTAACAAACTTGACTTCAGGTAAGGAAAGAACACAAATCCCTACGAGATGGCAACAAACACTGTGAACACTGTGACTTGCGGCTTTGAGAGAGTTTTCACAACAGGATGCAGACAGTGGGAACCCAGGCAGAAGGCAGCGGTAGAGGTGAGAGTCTAAATACAAGTCACCTGATGTTTGTAAAACAGAGCACTGGAGAGGGGAGAACTGCACAGACGAAGGATGTGGAGACTGCATGGGAGCCTTCCTCAAGCACTCAGCAGAACACAAATAAACCCATGCATGGGAGGACACAACCAAAGGCCAGAGGAATCACACATGAGGATCAGAGGTGAGGGTGCTCAACACATGAGGATCAGAGGTGAGGGCGCCCAACAATGACATAGGACTAGAGACAGTGCCTCCCAACATCACACATGAGGATCAGAGGTGAGGGTGCCCAGCCATAACCCAGGGCTAGAGACGGTGCCTCTTCCCAACAGCCACTGCAGAGTCTCACAGGGTGGTGCTGCGGAGAGCACCCAGAAGGGTTGAGATTCTTTCTTCTTGCTTTTTAAGATTTGTTAGTTGGGTCTGGACCAGTGTATAGTCTAGGCCCCATTATTCCCCACCAATACGAACTGAGAAAGAAATTAAAGAAGACCTAAAAAACAAAGAGATACATCTTGTTCATGGGTTGCAAAATACAATGATTAGATGTAAATTCTCCCCAAACTGACCTATAAATTTAACCTATTCCCAGTCAAAATTGGAGCAAGTTTTATTTTTTAAATTTTGGAAATTGGCAAACTGATTCTAAAGGTCATATGAAAATACGAAGGATCTAGAGTCATCAAGACAACATAGAAAAGGAAGAAAGTGTTCTTGGAGAGCTAACGCCACCTGATTTCAAAACGTTATAAAGCTACGGTTGCCCTCGCAGAGTGGAACGGGAGTAAAGACAGACAAATAGGTCAATGGAGTAGAATGTGGAGTCCAGAAACGGACTCAGCATATGTGAAGCACTGACGTTCAGTGAAGTACAAAATTCAATACATACAATTTTTTTTCAACAAATAGTGATAGGTATTTATACACTACCAAAAAATAAATGTCAATCCATACTTCATGCTATATAAAAAGCTCAAAATAGATGAAATGCCTAAAACTGGAAAACTTTCTAGAAGCAAACACTAGAGAAAATCTTTGTTAATTAGGTTTTCCTAATTAACAATTAAAGATTTCCTAGATACAACATTAAAAGTACAGGGCATAAAACAACAAATTGATAAGTACAACTTCACCAAAATTAATCTGGTGATTCTTGCATCACCAGATATGCCAAAAGAGGAAAGGACGACCATCAGACTAGGAGAAAGTATGTATAAATCATATATTTACTAAAAGACACATCCAGAGTATAAAGAACTCTCGAAACTCAATAATAGGAAAACAATCCAGTAGCAACTGAAGATAATTAGAACTGACACTTTACCAAAGAAGTATCAGATGGTAAATAAACATGTGAAAAGATTATCAATATCTCTTTAATATGAATTATTAGAGAAACACAAATTAAAACCACAATGAGAAGTCCCTGTGTACCTATTACAAAGGCTAAAATCAAAAAACCTGACCATACTAAGTGCAGGCTAGGTTGTGGAGGAACTGATATTTTCATAAACTGAGTTTCCTTAAAACCAATGTATTTCTCCATATAATCCAGCCATTTCATACTTAGGTATTTACCCAAGAAAAACAAAACGTCCATACAAAAACTTGTATGTGAATGTAACAGCCACAAACTGAAAGCAACACGAATGCCCATCAAGCAAAATAAATAAACTATGGAAGATACATATGATAAAATCCTCTTCACCAACAAAAACAAGTATGATGTGTGGGCTGTACAACATGGATCAATCACAGAATAATTGTGCTGAGTAAAAACAACCAGGCAAAAAGATGTATGAAAGTATGATTTCATTTATATAAAACTCTCAAAAATGCAAACTAGTGTACAGTGATTGACTGGTGATTGCCTGGGAATAGGATAGGGAGGGGTTGGGATGGAAGAAAAAAGAAGGAAGATGGATTAAAGAAAAAAGAAGGAAGATGGATTAAAGAGGGTCATGTATAAAAAAGTTTATCAGTGAGAGATAAATTAATCACCATTTCACTATAGCAAAGTTTGAAGGTGATGAATATGTTCATTATGTTGACAGTGGTCATGGTTTCACTGGCATAGATGCATACCAAAACTTATTAAGCTGTATGCTTCAATTATATAATATTTATTGTATGTCAGTTATACCACTATAAATCTGATTTAAAAATATGCACACCATTTACACCATGGTTAATCTTACAAACAATATGGCCTTGTGTTTTGGGGTTTAATGTCTTTTTGGCATCAACATCTAGGCTATAAGGCGTGGTTTCTGACTATTTGTAGCTATCACACAGCCCATGTTTAGAGCTGTATTTTCTTGTTTATTTTCTTTTTTTTTTAATAGAAAAAAATGATTAGAAACCCTTTATTTTCCTACACAGTGTGCATGGTCTGAGAAAATACTCAAGGAGTGGCATCAGGGAACCAGAAATCCACTGGGATAAATCAAGGCTCTTGATGAAATCACAGCTGAAAATATCAATCACAGCTTTGACTAGTGACTGAACATATGGGGTACATCTTGGGATCATGAACCTTACTCAAGACTTCAAACCAAGCTAGCACATATGGAGACCCTAAACAGTATAGACAGCTGTGACTCTCAAAATCTTTAGAATTTCCTGTGGTATGGGGGTCTCTGTCATTTTCTCCTCTGGGTTCAGAGCTCAGGCAAGGAAGAACAATACGTGTTATGTATTAATTTTCTTGACCCTGAAGGGAAATTCCTTAGTCTTTCCAGATAGTAATGTCACCCCTAACTACTGCATGCCTTCCTGTTGGATTCGATGTCCTTCATTGCCTCTCTTCTCACCATGCTACTAAGGTACAAGTCAGAGCTTGTGAGTGCAAATCAATGAAAATGGCATATCTAGGGAATCAGAACGCCCAGGCTACTATTGACTCTGTAAGTTCCACACAATTCTCTCCCTGGTAAACTATTTACGTATGACCTGGAAGAATGCTGCAGACTCAGCCATAGAGCTGCAAAGCGACTCTTCTCAATCTCAAGGTCTGGTCCCCAGCCCTACAGACCTGAGATCCTTTCAGAAGGGTTCTTTAAATCAAAATGATTTTCCTAACCATATTAAGAAGTTACTTGCTTTCTTAATTGTGTTAGTATTTGAATGATGGTACAAAAGCAATGATGATGTGTGTTAGCACAAATAATAGCAGTGGCACCAAACAGTCCTAGTAGACACTGCTGTGAACTCAAAGTGTGTTAAAAAACAACAGCCACCATTTTCACTTAAGAAGATACAGTAGAACCTCCATCGCTGACCACTTCCCTACACTGACCACCTCCTCAAGCTGACCTAACTTCATAGACCGGACATACACCACATGTACGGATCAGCACAGCAGGCCTGGTTCCTTACGTTGACCCCCTCCATATGTTGACCACCAGCTGTCTCTTGGGTGGTCAACTAACAAAGATTCTACCATAATTGATAAAGCAGTAAAAGTTAATTCTATTAAACCTTGACCCTTGAGTATACTTTTTTAGTATCTCTGTGATAAACTGAACGTCACATATTGATGCTGATGGAAATACCATCAGTGTCTCAAGGAAAAACATTCGTGCAATTGTTTGAGTTTTGTGCCAAATTAGCAGCTTTTCCACAGAATACTACTTTTGCTTGAAGAATGACTGGCACACAAATTGCAGTTATTCAGATTGTGACAGTGGCTGACTTTTCCTTGAATATAACAAAGTGAGCTGTCACTTTAAGAAAAACAACAGACTACATTGATGTCAAAGTTAAAATCCAAGCTTCAAAGTGACAGGATTCAGAAAGAGTACCTGACAGCTTCCCAATATTTAAAGGGATTTATAATGGGTTCTGTGATGATGCTCTATGTGATCAAATGTGATTTTTTGATATCACACAGTGAAATATGTCAACATTGCAAGGATCTGTATAACATAGTGAACCAATATACTTCAAATGACCAATGCATGGTATAAAATCCATTCAAGGTGCAGGAAATATCAGATTCCGTATTGCACCTAAGCTTTAAGAATCACTCCTGGCTGAGTATTAGGGGAGTACCACTGAACATCCACAGTTATGGATATACACAATGGATTTTCACTGTGCTCTTCAATCAAAACAACACACTGAAACAGCTTAAATAATCTCCCTGGCTTCAATTGAGGCAGACATTAAAGACCTTTGTAAAAATCCCAAACAATGACCTTTGTTTCAATACTTGATGTTTTAGAAAACACAGGTTTTCTATAAAATAGAAAAATAAAATAGACAAATAAGATCTACAAAATTATCACATAGGTTAACATGCAATGGGTTTATTGTTATTTTTAAATGCATAAATGTTTAGAAATTTTCTTCTTTAATTTCTATTAATAATAAGGTAATTACTGATAGATATAACCAATAATTAAGAGTTTTAATGGGTCTGAGGCTAAAACATTTGAAAACTACTGCACGAGAGTATTAGATTTTAGTAGGGCATTGGTGTCTTTTTATCTTTTTGTTTTTGCAATTTTTTTTGGCTGGGGCTGGATTTGAACCTACCACCCTTGGCACCGTACTCCTTTGAGCCACAGGCACTGCCCAGTGTGTCTTTTTATCTTTTAAAAATGGATTTAGGTTCTACAAATTGTTTTCAAAATATATTCATCATTGTTACATACAATCATTTTAATCTTTATATTAAGAGTAAAAAATTCTAAGAAGGAAGGACAGAAAGAATCAGAGAGAGAAATCATGATTGTTAGGACCTGAAAGGGCAAGGAATTTTGAAGTCTAATTCTAGCTCAGCTTAGTTTTCAAGGAAGCAACTGAATAACATACACCAGGAGAGACAGCTTGGACATTATTTTTCCTTCAAGACTTAAAAAAAAAAAAAAAATCATATTCAGTCCAATTTGATCCTGTAGTCTATTAAAAAGAATCTATTAAATGTCTTTAAACAATCATGAACTTACCTATGCAATCTCCATTTGCATCTTGCTTGTACCCCATATTGCATTCACATCGGTAGCTGGAGACGGTAGGTATGCAGCGTCCATTTAAACAGAGATTAGCATGGTGCTTACAGATATCTATCGTCTGGTTCAGGATTGCTATGGAAAATTAAAGCACAAGTAATATTTAATGATTACAACATGCAGAGTTGATTTTTAAAAAGTTTATTTAACAGCCAATTAACCAGGTGTATATCAGAAGCCCACAGTGTTCTATGAAACTTTCATGTGGAACATCTAAAATATATTCTTGAGACATATGGTTGTAACCTGCATTTGTTAAGTTACACATCTGGAAACTCTGCCCATAATGATGTCTTTTTACAATTTCAGGAATGGTCTACCGTACATTGGCGTTCTTTCCATTTCTTTTTTGTAACTCAGCTGAATATTCAGATATAGTAATAGGAAATATGCCAAAAAGAATAAACACAGCACTGTGGGACACTATTAAATACTATTAGCAAGAGAAGTGCTTTTGAAAAGAGTGAACTTAGCTGTCAAGTGCATGAATGCCAATTCTGGTCTGAGGCCCACGGTTCTCGATTTCTTAAGCAATTTAACAAAAAAGGGTGAGGAAAGGAAAGATGTGTGTATTACAATATTTGGATCAGTACAGAGCAAGACACTCAGTTTACCTCACTTGAGAAACAGTTCTGGAAAATAATTCCAGGGGTGCATGAATAGGGCAGCAGTAAGCTGCCAAATGAAATATACTGGAACCAAAACATCCTTTTTGGGTGGCATCAGTTGGATTGGAGCATTACCGGGCTTTCATTTACATTTTCAAAGAACGCCTGGGTCACACATTCTTTTCTCCAATTTAGCAAAAGGTTTATGGGACAGAAAAATAATGTTTTCCTACTACATTTTCCTAAATTTAGTATTACTATGTTTCAGATCCTGATCTAGGTTTCACACACATGCGTGCATGCACACACAGCCCTTATGGAAAATGAAAAATGTTAGATATTGAAATATCACTGAAGGTAGAAAACTAAGGAGTCCAAAGGGAACATGATCACTTACTTAGTCCAGTGATGATGGGCCCCTGTCCCCCGGCCCCCACGCCAGCTCCCCCAACGCCGGGAGAAAAGCCATTGCCTCCAGGGATGGGGATGAAGCCTGTCCCTCCTGGGCCATTGCCGTTGCCACTTGGGGCAAAGCCATTCCCTCCAGTGCCTCCAGGTCTGGAACCTGCACTCCCTGGAACTCCTCCCATTGGAAGTCCGTCCATGCAAAGTCTGCGATATTCCTCTAGAAGAAAGAAAGCTTAGTTAAACACAAATGGATGTATCCCTGCATAATAAAAGCCATTAGCACATTGTAATAGATTATTTTAGCTTATCTATAATACACAGTATTAACAAGTAAGTTGCTATGTTTTCAATGTAGGTGGTAATAGGGAAAAGGTATAGATGTTTCAGAATAAATTAGAAACCTGTATTCTAATTAACCTATATCACATTATTTTAACAAGTTGCAGAACCAAAGAATTATTTATATGCGCATTTTTATCTGATGCCCCAAAGTGCAAATCATAAAATTCCAGACATAACTGTGAATGCAAAGAATTTACTTGAACGGATGACAACTAAAGCTTTAGGTAATTCATTTCACATATCTGGCTTTACTTGAACCCTTGTCAGTATGACACTTACACATTTTCTTATCTCTTTCTTTCCTTGAAGGGATTGGGTATTAATATGGCTCCAGAACAGTATATTTTTGTAATGTGGATTTTAATAGTAGACAAAATATAGTAAGATTTTAAATTTGTTATTTGTCCAAGTACCAAAGTTGAATGAAGAGAAGCAAGAATACAACTCTTATTTCTTGACTGTTTTGGGGATGAGAGCACCATATTAAAATAAAAAAATTGGTTAATTATACATCACTAATGGAACTATGAAATTCCAAAATTATTTACTAGGTATTATCTCTATTTTTTTTTTTTTTTTAAACTAGTAGTTTTTAGTATCTTATGACTTAGGGAATTTGAAAAAATAAAGAATATGCCTTGATGTTTTTTCACCATAACAGTATATATTGGTATTATCTTTAAGTATATTTCAAACATTTAGGTATTTTTTCATGATTTTTAATTCAAGATGAAAATGACAATAGCTTGATATCTTATATTTTCATTTTCTTCTTGAATTAAAAATTCAAAATTAAAGTAAAGCTATCTTTACTTGATGAACATTAATTGTACTTTACTGTTCACATTACACATAACAAGAGGGGCTACTTTCTCACTCATCCTAATTTCCCAATGTAGCCTCATTTATATGGCAATTAATATAGCCAAGCTAATGAGAGATACTCTTATACCTCTGAATCACTGATTTTCAAGGTCAAGAGAAAAAAAAAGAAGGAATATCTTTAAGGATTGGGCACTATAAACTATGGGTATTCCTAAAATAAAGTATAAATAAATGTAAAACTTTGTTATTCAAAAACATTCAAGCTCTGGAACGAAAGATTGGGAGGTTTAAAACCCAAATTGAAATACTGATAGTTAATATTATTTAAAAAAAAAATAGTTGCTCAAAAACAAGTCAATCGGTTTCCAGAACTTGTCTAATATTACTACATTTAGTATTATCAAAACTGAGCCCAGATAAACAATAACCACCTTCCCCACAAAACACCTAGAACAAACTGAAGAAACTAATAGACTACTACTGTGAATTAGCTTCAAGGAGAAGAGCAAAGTACATTATTGCTACTATTGTCCTAACAACATCTATCCCAAGGAGGCCAGTGGACAGCCACTCACCAGAACCTCTGACAGGACAGGCCTCAGGAATGGTTCCCGTGCCCCAGCAGCGGCCCGGCTCACAGCAGCACTGCATTTTTGTCATTCTGCCTGGAAGTTCTTGTGCACAGCGACCGTTCACCAGGCCAGAGAAACACATGCCTGTTCTCTGATCTGAACATGTCAAACATAAAATAGGAGACATGGCAGAATTACCTTGGGTTCTTACAGCAATCATTTCATCATTTCACAAAATACAGGTGTGCGGGCGAAGTGAACTATTTTACTTTATATATCAGTGCATTCCTTTATTCTCTTAATTTCTGTGCATTTATTCATTTCTTTACTCATCTAGCTAGAAGACATGCATGGAGCACCTGTTCTATGCCGTAGTCCAGGGGTACAAAAATGAAAGCCCTGGAGCCGATATGAGGACAATTCTCAGCAGTGAGAAGCTGAATTCCGACAAAGGTGGAGCATGAAGAAACCAACACCAACCTCAATCTCCAGCCCACCCGGAGAAGGGTGCTGGAGATTGAGGCCAATAGGATTTTGTGGCTGTCTGTTACGCAGCAGTATCTGACTGACAGGGGTGCTATTTTAGAATGGCTGATCAGAAGCAGTTGGAGAAAGTAACGTCTGAACAGGGACTTGACTAAAATGAGAGCATGAGCCATGGAAGTGTTTGAGGAAAGAGCAGCTTTTGAGAAGAGAATGGACTTGATGTGTATGAAGAACAAGGGGCCAATGTAACTAGAGAAAAGCATGAAAAAGGGAGAGTGGAAATACATGGGCTTAGAGAGATAGCAAAGGCTCTTGCAGACATCCCTTTAGGCCATTAGGGAAGGACTGAGATACTATTTGGATTTGGAGTAGAGTCAAATGAGAGTTGTGGATGGTTACAGGTAGAGAAAAAGACAATGGTTTGCATTTTGAAGATCTGCTTGGCTGCTTTGAGAACTGCTGTAGTGAGAGCAGAAAGACTGGTGAAGAGGACACTGAGACGTTCCGGTGGGAGATGATGGTGGCTTTGCTGAGGGCATCAGTAGTGAAGATGATGAGAGCAAGCAGGTGGCAGACAGGATGTGAAGGGGTAGCTAAGGGCACTTGCTTATGTGTGGGGCATGAGAGGAATAGAGTGCTAGAAATTTCCAAAGTTTTTTACTTTCACAGCTGAGAAGTGAATGAAGACGTGGATGAGAAGTGAGGGAAGAAATAGAATTAGGGGACACAAAATAAGGCCTTCTTTTTTTTCTTTTTTTTGCAGTTTTTGGCTGGGGCTGGGTTTGAACCCGTCACCTCCGGCATATGGGGCCAGTGCCCTACTCCTTTGAGCCACAGGCACCGCCCAGACTCTTCTTTATAACACGTTATATTAAGGATGTTGAAAATAGATGACTCTGGAATGCAGGAATAACCAGGCTAAAGATGTACATCTGTGTTTTTGCAGTGGATATACATTATTCTAAGCCATGAAACTTGACGAAGCCTTTTCAAGAACTAGGGGCAACCAATGATTAGGTACTGTGAGGTAAAGTAACGTGAGGACTCAGAAGTAATCACTCAGTTTGGCAGGCCTACTATAGTAAGGTGTCTGCAGGATTTGGGTAGGAAAGTGATGTAGTCATATAGAACAGCAATAGAGATCTCTCTGACAGCAGGGTAGAGAATGGATCAAAACAACAGACAGAGGTTAGAAGACAAGTTATGATGATTATAAAAGATTGCATTGTGTAGGGATGAAATACCAATCTCATCTGTAAACTCTATGGGTTTATAACTGAAATTGCCTTCATGCTGAGAAAGAACTGTGACCTTAGTTAACTTTTTTTTTTTTTTGAGACAGGGTCTCACTTAAGTCACCCTGGGTATAGTGCTATGGAATCATAGCTTACAGCCACCTCCAACCCTTGGCCTCAAGTGTTTCTCTTGCCTCAGCCTCCCAAGTATCTGGGACTATAGGCACCAGCCACAATGCCTGGCTATTTTTAGAGACAGGGTTTTGCTCTTGTTTAGGCAGTTCTTGAACCTGTAAGCTCAGGGCAATCACCTGCCTCAGGACCTTAGTTAACTTTTATCAAAATGTTTTCAAAGAAGTTTTGTTTATATTCATAAGAAGAAAGATGTACTACAATAATCAGGCATATCAATAATGAAGATGAAACTATTCATTGCAAGTAATTCTGTTAATAGGTAATGTTACATATTTTAGCACGGGATACAGAGTTTAAGCTAAATACATGATTTCATCAAATGGCCCACAGTATGCCTCAGGTTGCTCCTAAGCTATCATGGAATAAATTAATTGGCTTTAAGATTCTCCTTGTAAAAATCAGAACCCATTCTTCCATTTGTCCAAAAAGACCTCAGTATGCCTAAAACCAAACAAACAAACCATTAAATGTGATGCATATACGTGTACTTAAAGGCAAACCAGACATTTAAAAAATTTCTGAGTTGGGCATGGACAGGCTGCCACTGGAAATAATTTCACAGGTAGGTTCTATTCCTAAGAATGATCCAAGGGAACAATTTTGGAATATTCTTTCTAGGAACCCAAAGCATCATATTCTAGATTTACTCAATAGCTGTACTCCTCAAGAAAAAGATGTAAATTAAGATAAGAAAGTCCCAAACTTTTAACAATAGTCATTAATGTTACAAAACACAACCAATGCAACAAAGTGAAATGATTACATTTAACTCTTGAATTAATATAGGGTTCCCCCATTCAGGGCTGGACAGGAACACCCCTCTCCCCCTCCCATTTGTTAGGCCTGGGCAATTTCATGTAAGTCTGGAGAGCCTCTTCTGAAGTGGTCATTTTGCCTGGAGCTGAAGGGACTACATTCATTTGTTAATATACTCATTAACATTGATAAGGTGTCTTCTAACTACCAAGTCCTGGCCAAGTGTAATTCTCAAGACCTTATATCCCTAGACAAAAGACCCATTGCAGAGACTTTCCACTTGGATCTTTCATTCTGCTAGAAGCTATAGTGCACTGGTTCTCAACCTATGGGTCATGACCCCTTTTTAACAATAAAAATACACTGTGGAATTAGGAAGGTTAAGAACCACTGCTCTAGTGCTTTTTATTCCTTCTGTATTCTTTTCTATCTAATAAATACTATCTTACCAATGATCTGTGGTCCCTGAGACCAAGGACCTACTGAGGAAGACATTCCACCAACAAAGGGATTTTGGAAGCAGAAGGTTGTAGCATAAGACTTGAAAAAAAAAAAAAAATGGCCTTGAGCTAGGAGACCTAGGTTTATATCCCAACTTATTATTTACTGCTTGATTATGCAACTATATTTAACTATTCTTCCTTAAGAAATAGGGATGGTAGGATAATAAAACCAAACAATACATATTCTGCTTCTTGCAGAATGGTGGATTAGTGACCTTGAATGTCCCTCCCAATCAAAATATCCTGGATAAAATATTAAAAAATGTTAAAGAAATACATTATTCAGCTGGCATGAAAAGACAAATAAAGGCAAATGAGATAAAAATTGGAGTCTCATGAGGTAAGTGTACAGTTAAGCTTCATCTCTAGGCTTTGATTAAACTCTAGAGTCTCTGAATTTTAAACTCTGGTAGTTTCAAAGGGCCCACGGCATACGAAGAAACCCTCATACTGTAGGGGTTCCAAAGAGCTATACCTTAGTACTTGAGTTTTGGGGAGCAACTAAGAAACTTGCCTGTCTCTACCTTGATGTTGTATGAAGGAAAAATAAATATCTTTCCCAAAAATCTATAACTGCATGTTCTTCTTCACATAAACAACTTTGTTGTCCCAATCTGTACTAGGTTTTCTATCTAAAAATCTTCAAAAGAATACAAGATGAAGAGGTTTTAAGGCAGGAATACTTCAAGCAACTTGCAAAAGCCAGTAAAACAGAGGACTTAACATTAATGGGAAACTCAAAGGATTCCCATAGATTAAAACTCCAAGAAAAAGGATCTGCTCACAGGAAAATAAATAATAACCTGCAATCCCATTTCTGGGCATCTATCCAGAAGAAAAAAATCCTTTTACTATAAGGACATTTGCACTACACTGTTTATTGTAGCTCAATTTATAATTGCCAAAATGTGGAAACAGCCTAAATGTCAACCAACCCAGGAATGGATTAACAAACTGTGGTATATGTATACTATGAAATACTAGTTAGCCATTAAAAAGATGGAGACTTTACATTCTTTATATTAACCTGGGTGAAAGTGGAACACATTATTCTCAGTAAAACATCACAAGAATGGAGAAGCATGAATCCTATGTGTTCTCATATGAGGACAGTTGATGGCATGGTGGGGGATAGGGGAAGGGAGGAGCAGAGACAGAGAAGGAGGGGGAGTGACAGTGTGTGACACATATTTTGGGGACCAAACACAATTATAAGAGGGACTTTACCTAACAGATGCCATCAATGTAACCTGGTTCTTTGTACCCCCAACAATAAAACAAAATAATAACACACAAAGAAACAAGACCCCATGAACAAAAATTAGTTGAATAAACTATATTTCCAATAGTGAAATAGACCAATTCTGACAATTATGAATTATTTAAAATTGTGAATAATTTAAAAGTAGTAATTATACTGTATGTAATATGTTTAAAGCAACTAAACTCTGAAGATATGAATGGGGGGAAAGCTGTAAATAATGGACAGACTTAAAAGAGCTTAATGGAACTCCTATAGACAAAAACTATCACAATTGAAATTAAATATCAAATGATATATTAAACAAGTGCACTGCACACATGGGAGGAGAGAATTACTGAATTGATGAGTATATATGAAATTATTATCTTCAATGTAGCTCAGAGAGAAAAAGAAATTGAAATGTTAAAAAGAGGGTAAGAAATACAAAGGGAGAATGAAAAGCAATGTTGACCTGTATGCTTTATCTAAGAAGAGTACTGGGAAGAGTGAGAAGCAGAATGGGGAAAAGGCAATACTCAGCCGAAACTGTCTTAGAATTTTCTAGCAATGTTGTAAGATCTAAGAAGTCCAATTAATAAAAAACAGGATAAATAAAAAGAAATCCACAGCTAGCCATATCACTGTGAAACTGCAGAACTACAAAGATAAAGATCTTAAAAATAAGTGGAAAGGCAAGAGAGATTACCTGCTAAGGAACGGCATTAAAAAAAAAAAAAAAAAAAAAAAAGATCAATCGCTGACTTCTCAGCAGCAACAATGAAAGCCAAAACACAATGGGATAGCATTTCGGTACACTCTGATAAAAGAGCTGTCAACCTAAAATCTGCACTGTGATAAAGCACGTTTTCAGAGGGCAAGTTAAGGTCATTCTCCAGAAAACAAAAACAGACTAAAACAGAATTTTTTATCAGAAAGTTTCTAGTAAAGAAAATTTTGAAACAGGTCCCTTGGCCAAAAGGAAAAGGATTCTCAAAGGAAGTTTGAGATGCATAAAGAAATGATGAGAAAATACTATTTTAAATATGTGAGTAAATCTAAACAAGCCCTAACAAATTAAACAGCAATGAATAATTTGTCAAATATAGGGAGAGTAGAGCAATAGTCTTAGATTTTAAAAGTTCAGAGGGAAAGATCAAAAAGCTTATTCATTTTGTTATTCTTTTATTGTTTGGGTGTGGTTAAAAAAATCAGGTTAATTTTAGACTTTAGTTTGCATATGCATGTTTAAACATCTAGGATAGCCAGGAAAATGATAAAAATAAAGTATATAACTTATTTATATAACGGAATACTATCAAGTACCATGTATCAGTGCTATAATAAAGACGTGGATTTAAATCTCAGTTGCAAAGATGAAATTCACAGACTGTGAACAGATAAAAAAAATCTGATTTAATCTGTTTTAAAAAAGACACATTTAAAACACAAAAATGTGGAAAGATTGTGAGAAAAATAAACAAATTATATATAACTTAAAACCTCTATTTTCACTCACAAAATGTGGTATGAAATAAGGCACATAACAGACCAAGAGAAAATATTTATGAATAGATCAGGGATAAAGAAAACCATTTTATGTAGTTAATACTTAACAGAAAAGGTCCAATTCACCAGGAAAATAAACTTGTAAACAATTATCACTTTATAATGTAGCATCAGACTCTATAAAACAAAAACCTACAAAACTACATGGAAAAATGGAGAAATCTACCACCATAGTGGGATAGTCACACAATTCATTCAGTAATGGACAAAATTCTGGAGGTATAGAGAAAATCTGGGCAGTACCGTTAACATTGATCTAATGAAGACATCTAGAATCTGGCATCCAACAATTGGAGAAAATCCTTCCTTTTCAAGCCCACGGGACTTATAAGAAGTACTGATTTGTTAAGCCACAAAGCAAATATTGTATCAGAATTCTTTCTAAGGATTGGTATTACCTGACAACATTCTGTGACCACAGTGTACACAATGAAGCTGGACATTAACAACAAAAGAAACCAATAAAACCTCATATACTTCTAAACAACTTATAGGCCAAATATTCAATATTCAATATCAAATTGAAAATAAGGTAATGTAGATAAAAATGCCAAGCAGGTACTCATCAGGAATCCATTCTATACCTGCTCCCAACTCTGGGAGTCTACAATGATATTGGGAGGGTTTCACAGGCTCCTATTGACACAGAACATCACAGTGTTGATTCATGTTTATGATGATGCCATTGGGACTGCTAAAATCCAGAGTCATTTAAAATTATTATTACATACCCAGTAGCATTTTCATTATTTATTTTCTTGAAGTTACTAAATGATCATCAGGTGGGGGATCTGACAAACATTTTTGATGTCAAAGAGGGCTCTTTAAAAATTAAAGAAATGTTAATAACTGCTCTTTTATGTAGTTTTGAAACCTCCTGGAGGAAACTGAGACATGGTGAGAGGGTAGCGAGGCAGCAAAAGAGGCCTGGAAAGAAAATTGTAACCTTTTTTTCATTAATTTCACAATTCGTCCTTCTTACAATAATAGGAAGGCAGTCAACCTCCACCACCTTGAGCCAAAACATACCAGGATGAGATAGAGACTAGGTGCTGTCTCATAGTTAAGGTCTCCAAAAAGGTCTATTTCAAAGCAAATTAGAGATTAGGAGTTATAATTCTTTTGTGGGTATGAAATTTCACGGCCTTTAGAAAACATTGTGTTAGAAAATGTGTCAAGTAAAAGAATCTTTGGAATAAGAAAGGAACTCCTGATAGAAATAAGAGTTGTCCAGGCACATATATAATTCCCCTGAAATAGGGAATTATTAAGGACAAAGGCAGATAAAAGGCTATAAAAACAAAATCTTTCTAATGCTTGGTATGTGTTTAACTGTAGGACTGATACGTCTTAAGTAATGAAAACAAGTCTATTCCTCTAATCACTTCCTATCACCCTCACAAGGAGGCTTACTTACAGCCAGGCTGAGAGAGGAAGCAATTCATCTCTTCTGATTAAAATATAAATCTATCTTGAAACAAAATAATGGTCTGCTTATCAGAGTTTGTTTCATGGTCTGACATTTAGTCTAAACTTGATTTAAGAGAATGAGTGGTTAATTATACGTGCAATGTGATGAAAACTTGGTAAAAGTTGGGGATTGTACCATGAAATAAATGTCTCCCGTTGAATGAGCTTTGCTCATTAAAAAATGAAGGGTTCAGCCAGAATACACCAATGAGGTTAGCCTGGGTCAGGACACTCGTGATAGCAGGTGTTCCATAAATGGCGGCCTTTGTCTCAGGCTTGGGCCCCTGATACTTGATGCCTCCACCCGCCTCTTTGATGGTCTGCTTCCAGCCTGGGTTCCCCTTGGATAATTCTGGGGATTCTTGCTATTCCTAAAACACTTTCATTTACATTATTCAAGAGTAACTCGAACTAGGAGCAATGAAAGAAATACAACAACTATCAATCCCCAATTTATGTTTTCCTTTAAAAGAGTGAAGTTCTTCCTCATGTTGTAACCTTTTTCTAGGAGACCATTTCTTAATTAAAAGTGGTATCCCTGTTCCAGCAGTAGCCTTCACATGATTCCAACATTAAAACTAAAACACTGTTCAGTATACCATTTCATACCTGGCTTCTTCTCTTGCTTTTAGTTAAATATTCTTAGGAATTGTGGGTTCTCTTGCAAGTGTTTGCTTGCAAATGCACACGTGCATATATAATCAACACCCAGCATTACACAGATGCTACATGATATGGAAACAATTCTTGCACTTTTTATAAAACATATCCTGGCTGTCACTCTTGTATGAACATCCTCCTCATTTATTCTAAACCAGACTGATTTTTGTTTTTGTCCTGCTCTACAGTCTGGATGGGCTCTCACCATCCTCCAGACCAAACTGAACTTCTTAGCAGAGCATGGCAGTTAGGAACCTTAGCAACAGAATTTCAGTCTCAATTCATCCTGCTCATTTTCCTTACACTTGTTCTCTGACTCAGCCCTCTTCTGGACAGGCTCTCCTTACCCCCTCCCGGAGACCCGGGGCCATTTCAGCATCTGCAGACTTTGCTCACACTAGCTTCCTCGCGTGGCACCCCCATGTCTCCCACCTACGTAGTTCCCACCCATTTCTACACCAGCGCTCATCTTCCTGATGATTTGAACTATAAATTCAGGTTTTCATTTTGACGGATCGCAACTGTTACCTAAAAATGTATTTAGCAATTAATCATGGACTTCAACTTTCTCTTATATCATTACTACTTTTTCACACTATGTTTTCAGTCCTCCCGCTTCCCGCCAAGAGTACCCCATAGCAATACTGTGCACAAAACATCTGGAAAGTTCAAGACAATGCACTAGGATGTTGCGGCACCATCACATGGTTGTAAGCATTTCTAAATGCTCAGTGTCACTTTCCGAACTTAACTTGCTATTGTCCAGCACTTCCAGCACCCCCTGGTTGGGGGTTTTTCTCACTCTGTGTAAGTAACAGCAGCAGGCACATTACCCTGCATACACAATCTGCTCATGGCTGCCCCTCACGGGCACATTACCCTGCATATAGAATCTGCTCACGGCTGCCCCTCGCAGGCACATTACCCTGCATACAGAATCTGCTCACAGCTGCCCCTTGGTGTCTTTACTTATTTCTGCAGCCATTCTTCTGTGCCTATATCACAATGCAGAAATTAGGTATGAAGAATGCCATGGATATTACAGCAACAGTCAATTCCAAAATGATGCAAGGCTCATGATAAGTAGTGCTATTGAAAGCAGCTTTGAAGAAAAAGATTATTAGGTATGCATTAACTCTTTTTTTTAGAATTGTCAGATACAGGGTGGCCATAAAGTTCATGTGCAATTTAAAATACTTGTCTATCGAGTATTTAAATTGCACATGAACTTTATGGCCATCCTATTCTAATGCTCTATGTTAAAAAGGAAAGTTCTTACTCTCCTTCCTTCCTTCCTTCCTTCCTTCCTTTTCTTTCTTTTTGTAGAGACAGAGTCTCACTTTATTGCCCTTGGTAGAGTACTGTGGTGTGACACAGCTCACAGCAACTTCCAACTCCTGGGCTTAGGCGATTCTCTTGCCTCAGCCTCCCAAGTAGCCTGGACTACAGGTACCGGTACCCACCACAACGCCCGGCTATTTTTTTGTTGCACTTTGGTCAGGGCTGGGTGTGAACCCACCACCTTCAGTATATGGGACCAGCGCCCTACCCACTGAGCCACAGGTGCCACACACAAAAGGAAATTTCTTTCTGAGATATTTAAAAACTGGATTAAACATGCTAGATAAAATTTGATTTTTGCATTTAGCATACAATGAAATGGGAAAACTATTCTATTTTATTCTATTTTATAATGAAAATGCCCAGTTACGCTTTCCTGCCATATGAAACTGTTTTCCTACACATAAAAGAAAAAAGGTTAAGTTTATGATACTTTGTAATGTAATATAGGCTCAGGACATTAGTATTAACTACAATAAGGAATTAAGGCAACATTCAGTATTTGACACTCTAAAAATAAAGATGCAAATCACAAGCAGTTTTATACTAGAAGAAAATCTTTGAGTTCATCCAACTCATTGTCATTGGCATACATGCAATTACAAAGTAAGCAGTATAGAAATATCTCTAGCATATATAATTCAATCATGAATTCAATTCAGAAAATACAGACTTGAATTTTTAAAAATCAAAGTCAAAGATCTCTTACACATTAAAATGTTAGGTTTGTTTTTGCTCATATATGGAAAGCACACACTTATTCCAAATATAACAGCTATTCAAAAAAATTCAAAGCTGCCTACTTAATTTTAACATTGGTTTTGTCATTTTGGAGAGTCATTCACCCTTCCCTCAAAGCTTTCCTCTGTTGAGACTGACAATGAATGGGACTCCCAGCTAGCACAGGACTCGGCGTTCTGAAGCTCAAGCTTGCTCCAGGATCTTATGAGTGCCACAACACCACATCCCACAGGATGCCCAACAGTGTGGGGTGGCTATGAACAACACGAAGTTCTTCTGTTCACATGATCTCACTCATCCCTCCAACGGTTTTCCTATTCATTCAGAAAAGATTTACTGACACAGCATAAACTTTTACGCAGGATACGGACTACACGAAGCCCAGGTCCATGAAGTTTCATGAGGCAGGACCTAATGGACCTCACAGCCTGACCAGAGAGTAAAGCTCAAGTACCCATGATGGTGTGGTAAACCCCAAAATGAAGGAAATGGAAACACACAATGCCAGGTGGGGGCTAATGAATTTTGCCCAAGAAGAAAATACAGTGTAGGTGGAAAGGCTGTAAAGTGATACCAAGTTGGGACTTACAGGATGAATTGGGTTTTAAAGAGCATAGAAGGGGAAAATCAAGATGCGTCAGGCAGGGTGAGTATCATGGGCAAAAGACAAGGGCAGTGTGCATGAAGTGAATCAACTGACCGTGCAGTGAGCTGTCAACAGTGACCCTAAAAACAGATAATGTGCTCAGTTTTAAAGACTTAATATTTCACCAAAAATGACTTACTCAATGGAAGATTTCTATCTGATAAACACATCTATAAAACACACCCATTTTTCATGTCACTGTATTTTCTGGATACTGATTGTTAGTATATAGGAATTGTTAGTATATAGAAATTTTGGCACATTGATTTTATAACCTAAGATTTTGCTGTGTCCTGTTTATAAGCTCTATGTTTTTGTGTACATGTGTTTGTGTTTGTGTACAGTCTTTAAAATTGTTTACATATGTTGTCGTGCTACCTGTAAAGAGAGTTTAAATTTTTGCTTTCTGTTTTAGATGTATTTTATTTCTATTTCTTGCCTTATTGCTTTGGTTAGAATTCCCAGTACTATTTTGAATTGAAGTAGGGGGAGTGGCGATCCCTTTCATGTTCCTGATGACTATGAGGTTATCTGTAATCTTGTCATATATACCCTTTATTGTATCAAGGTAAATTCCTTCTATACCTGATTTGCGGAATTTTTAAAATGAAAAGATGCTGAATTTTGTCAAATACTTTCTCTACATCTATTGAAATGACCAGTCTTAGAAATAAATTTCAGAAGATAAAAAAATCTAATTAAGGTCCTATTCGTTTATTTTTATTGTTGCTATATTTGCCTCTGGGGTCTCAGTCATAAATTATTTGCCTAGGCCAATATCTAGAAGAGTTTTTCTGTACTTTCTTCTAGAATTCTGCGGTTTTACATCTTACATTTAGGTCTTCGATCCATCTTGGGTTAATTTTTGTATATGGCAAGAGACAGAGAGCTTGTTTCATCCTTCTGCATGTAGCTATTCAGTTTTGCCAGTACCGTTTGTTGAATAGAGTGTCCTTTCTCCATTGCATGTTTTTGTCTGCTTTGTAAAAATTAGTTGGTTGCACTTATATGGTTTTATTTATGGGTTCTCAATTCTGTTCCATTCCTCTGTGTCTTTACCTTTATATAAGTACCATGCTGTTTGGTTACTATAGCCTTATAGTATAATTTGAAGTCAGGTAATGTGACACCTCTAGTTTTGTTCTTGGTAATTTGGACTCTTTTTTTGTTCCAAAAAGTCAGCAGAATAAATACAAAACCTACAGAGTGGGAGAAAACATTTGCAAGCCATACACCTGCCAAAGTTCTAATATTTGGAAGCTATGAAGAACTCAAACAAATCATCAAGGAAAAAAAGAACCTCATTGAAAAGTGGGTAAAGCTGTGAGTAGATTTATTTCAAAAGAAGCTAGACAAATGGGCATAAGATACATGAAAATATGCTCAACATCTTTAACTGTCAGGAAACTCCAAATCAAAACCACAATGAGATGTCACCTTACCCCTCTAAGAATAGCTACTAAAAAACAAAACAAAACAATAGGTGTTTGCACGGATATGGTGAAAAGAGAATGCTTATACATTGTTGGTGGGATTATATATTGTATACAACTTTTATGGAAAACAGTACAGAGATTCATCAAAAAACTAAAAGTATACTTAGCATTCAATCCAACAATCCAATTACTATCTATCCAAAGGAAAAAATTCATTGTATCAAAAATGTATCTGCACCCGAATGTTTATCATAGCATAATTCACAACTGCAAAGAGATGGAATCAACCTAAGTGCCCATTAACTTATACATGGATAAAGGAAATGTGGAATCCTATTCAGCCATAAAAAGGAAGGAAATAATGTATTTGCAGAAACTTGGATGGAGCCGAAGCCCGTTATCCTAAGAGAAATACCTCAGAAATAAAATTTACCCATCAGATAGAATAAACACTCTTTTGATGATAAGCACACTAAAATCCCTGACTTCAGCAATTCACCCATGTAACAAGAACATTTGTATCCCCCAATATTTTGAAATAAAAATTATTTTAAAATATCTGTACACTACAAATTATAAAGCGTTGGTGACATAAACTGAAGACACAAATACATGGAAATGTGTGTACTACACACACAAACACAAACAATTCCCGTTCAAGGATGTCAAAGGGAGGCTCCTGCGGACACCCTACTTCTTAGGCAGACTGGTTAATGTGATGGCTTAGAAGCCACTCATGCTGAAGATCTGGGTATCCAGCCACAGGCTCGCTCCATCCTTAAAGTGCGTAAGTGTAACCAGCTCTGTGAACCAATTTCTGTGACCCCTATGTGTTTTTATTACAATCCTCTCCCTCTCATGTTTTAGATTCTCAGGCAAGTAGGACTTGATGACCAGAACCCTTTAACTTTTAACTAACTGCATGACCTTTGTCATCTGTTTCCCAGTCATGGAATTTCTGCAAGATGTAAGAGTTGAGATTCTGAAGGCTCCTGACAGACGTCCTGGACACATGGTTCAACCTTCCCTCACTAACCTGGCCCCATGCTTGGCCCGAGTTACTTTCAACACAACTTCCCCCAGGGCTCGGAGACCTCCTTTAAAAAGTCCCCCTTTGTTAGCTGGTGAGATGAATTTGGGGGTGATTCATTCAGGTTCATTGTCCTCAGTGATGTCTTTAGTAAGTAAAACTGCCCTTCTTCTTCGGCAATCCTCATTGTCTCAATAACTCCCTACCTGGGTGGTAAGTAATCGGACTTTGGCCAAGCTCTTGTTGGGTTCTCTAACATAAGGAAGCAGTGTAGTGTCATAGCAGCTCCAATCCTGGATTCTGAGCAATCAGGATCTGAATCCTGACTCCATTTATTGCCTGTGTAACATTACACAAGTCGCTCAACCTCTCCAAATCTCAGTTCCTTCATCTGTAAATCTAGACTAATTACACTTCTCACATAGTGCTGGCAGAAGAATTACAGAACATAATGTATGGGTCCAGGGTCAGCATGTCCTCTTTCTCTTCATTAATAATAATAAGGAATATTTTACTGAACACTTACTAGAAGAAACTGAGGTGTAGGGAGGTCAGTGGCTTGCCTGAGGCCTTACAGACATGAGATTATGAGTTAAGGGAGATGCCCAGTGTCTTACACATGGAATGTGTGGTATCATAAATGAAAGCTGTTATTTCACTACCACTATTCCTTCTATTACTGCTATTACTACTCTCTACAATTATTTATGATGACAACATGGCATTCTGAAGACAGGATCAACACCTCTCACGTGCACTGTTAGATGTTCATAAGCCCACTGCACAGCATATCCTGTCAGTACATTTTATCAAATGAATTTAGGCCAAAGACCTTTTACTGGTGGCCTAGGACCTATAGCTGATATCCTTGACATTCTGCATTTCAATCTCTCCCACCCAAGTGTCTTGGGCATCATCAGGATTATTAGGACATCGTTAGGATCTACAGAGGACAGGACAGTTGCTCACACACTAACAGCCTGGCTGAAGTTCGGGACTGTTACTGCCAAGACTGCCACCCTTTAGTGCCACCCTATGGGTCCCTGATTAATTTCCCTAGTTATTGTAATACGTGAATTTTTAATGCCTGTAAAGAGAATTGTGCTTCTTTCTCCCTTTCTTTCTAGCTGTAGTCGGCTTACAATTGAGATTGACAAAGTTTAATGCTCACGAAGAGAAGCATGAGGGTAGTTCACTGTGTTATGGTCAGGCTTCAAAGAATATTTCATTATCTCTGTGCTCAGAGGGAAGCAGAAGCCTAAAACCTTGCTCAGTAATGGATGCCCTACTCAGGACAGTGAAAGCTTGTTTCATCTTTCCAAACAAAGTCCAACATACAAACATAGTTGGCTTGAACTTGAGTTATGTATAAACACAAAGTTAAAGGCACCAATTTCTTTTTTACAGCAGCCATTTTCACTAGAATAAACAAATTCTAAGTAAATAAGATGTTGCCTACATTCACAGCAACAAAAGAACCTTTAATTACTAAATTCTGTCTCGCAAAGCAGATTTTTAAAAAAATCTTTCTTATGCCTTTGTGTCTCCAATGCTGGGCAAGAGCAGTGGCTTGAGGAAGGTCTTTCTTTATTCCCCGAATTACTCTGACAACATAAAACAAACCCAGATGGTTTCTGAAACTGAAGGATTTGACAAGAGTACCTGGTCTGTCCATCCCTCAATAGTTGTACCATTTACGGTAAAGAGCTCTTTCAGCCATTTCCCCAAAGGCTTTATAATCATTGCCATCTCCATACCTGGTTGGGCCGTCCTGTCATTATAAAGAAGCAGCGTATTGTGCCTTCAGAATATGAGGCTTACCGATGCACCGGGAGCCATCTGTTGAGGTTACATATCCACGTGGACAAAGGCAAAAGTAGCTTCCCACGGTGTTGGAACATTCACCAGTTTCACATATGCCAGGAATGATGCTGCACTCATCAACGTCTAATCAAGGAAGAAGGAGAAGATGATTGAGAACAATCTTCATTAAATAGCTTTTAAAAGGGATTTTTTTTCTTTTTTTTTTAAGAGTACCAGAGCACTCATGGTTGATTAGGTCAGATCATGTAACACTACAGACACTCTTGTTTCAAGCCCTAAAGAATTTCTCACACATATCTATGGGAACTGAGATGAAAGTAAACTCCCATGGCAGTAAAACAAGGCCAACGAAAGCAGAACTCTATATCCTTTTTTTTTTTTTTTTTTTTTCCAAATGCAATTTAAATTGGAAATAAGTAAAGATGTCAATGTTTTAGTTTCCATTCTACATCAACTGGGGAATTACCCTACTAGAGCCTTAACACACACACACACACACACACACACACACACGGATTACATTTTAAAATACAGAATAACCCTATTGGAAAATTTATAGCTAATTTTCACACTAATTATTTGAACCAACAGAGAAAGGCAAGCAATTTTTTTTTTTTTTTCTATTTGGCTTCAAGTTATGTTTTTGTACGTACATCTGAATATGGGTATATTTGACATTCTGGGAATAACTTCCATCTAAAATAATACAGAAACACGGCAAAGGGCAAACTCTGGAGGCTTTGGGAAGTGTCCAGCTTTCCTATTGTACCTCCCTGCACTTACCTATTCAGCGTACTCAATGCTGAGAGTAGTCTATTTTCCTTTCACATTAATGAAAGGTCTGCTGGCTTTTAAATTTTCTCTAAAGCGGAAAACCTGGCCATTCTATATAAGCTGTAATGTACTTTTCTTCTAGTCCAGTAAGCAAAGGGAGGTGGAAAGGCAAACAAACCTGCCATTAGGTGCACTGGGAGCTAATTGTTCAGACACTTAAAAGGAAATGAGCCATTGTGGGAAAAATCCAGCCAAAGATGCCCAGGAGTTGGCTGCCTTTTTTAAGCAATAGGGCGGCACAGACCAATAAATAGAGGGAACAATAGTAAAAGCCACAAATGTAATTACTGAAAAGGAAAAGTTACCTGGCGATTTTAGTTTCACTTTAGTTTATTTTCTTTTTAGATGCATTTTTTTTTTTTTTTAAATGTAGCAATCAAAAATAGCAAAAGTCAGCAGGAACTTTTTTAAACTCCACAATGAAAAACAGAAAATGGCTGCAATGTTTTTCTGCGTGCCCGTATTGCTCTACTCCTTATTTTTTTTCCCATTTATTCTGACAAGTTACTGTTGTCTACAAGCTGTATCATAAAATAACTATATGCTCGTGTGCCTACTTGACATATTTTTTATAAAAATGTTACCAGATTCAGACATTCTTTGAAATAATATCTCCATTTGAGGCTTAACCGTTAGCCGCAGGAGGCACAGGGGTACAAATCAAACTCTACCCATTTCCCCAGAGAGATCAGAATTCTGAAATGAATTGACGACATGAGGAGCAAATTCCTAATGTGGGGAAAGAGCGACCCTCGGACTTAATCCAGCAAAGTGAAACCACGTGTGTGAAGTGAGGGCCTTCTGCAGCCTGTGTTGCTGCTCTAGTGCGGCATGTCTCTGCACAACTGAACGGGGATTCGGAGGACAGATGAATGCACAACAGCTATATTTTAGTTACCAGGTAAACTGATCAATCACCTCTGCATAAGGCAGAAAAAAAAAAAAAAAAGAAAGAAAGAAAGAAAGGGAAAAAAGAAGGAGTCCCAAGTAGAGCAGGCAGTACAAAAGTGGAGAGCCAAAACTCGCCTTATGACCCTCCTAATATCTAAGGCCCTACCAACCATCCAGGTGATGGGGAGCAGGATTTATGCAAATTCTTATAAATTAGGAGACTCAAGTCCTTCATTTAGGCATTAACTTTTATTTCCAGGCATTTCCTTTCATAATAAAGAGCTTCTTTGTGCCCTAGTCCTAAATACCCTTCCTGACAACAAAAAGAATGGAAAATCAAAAGAAGTTGGACATTTTTCTTTTTTTGAGGGGGAAAAAAAAAATCTGGGACAAAGAACACCACATGGAGTGAGGCTAAATTTGTGGTTCTTGGGCTAAATACTGTATTGTACAAAAACTATGTGCCCTTCACAATTCTTCTTAGAACAAAATAGAAAACTTAAAAGGTTAGCTTCAAAATAATTACATGTAAAGGGCTCTCCAGAAGTTATTTAAGGATTCTGTATAACACATAGAAATGGTTTTCATTTATTTTGGGGTTGGATGCTCCCCCAATTTTAAGTGATTAAAAAATCAGGTGCTTTTCTTAAAACAAAAGAAAATAAAACAAAATACAGGCCAAACTCCCTTTGATCCTTTATGTAGGCACACTCAATATTCATCCAATAATTTAATTTAGCATTAACATTTATGTTCAGAAGAATGCATGAGTTTAGCAGTTTTGAATTTTAATTCTTCAATACCACACGTCATAATCAGACTGGGAGTAGTATCTTCAGAAACATGGAGTGTGTATTACCTCGGTGAAAACAAGTGTTCCCAAAGGTGATGAGTCTACTCATGGGAAAAAGCAAAGTCTTTTTTTTTTTTTTTTTTGGCCGGGGGTGGGTTTGAACCCACCACCTCCGGTATGTGGGGCCGGCACCCAACTCCTTTGAGCCACAGGAGCCGTGAAGCAAAGTCTTAGCAGTGGAACCTGGTCTCATGCATGTTCTGCAAACCTAATATGTTTATAAATACCTTCTCATGAACATTTTTGAATTTTTATAAGTTTGGAGAGAAATTAATATAGCTCTCAGATCTGGAAGTCCAGTAGTGGTTCCAGCAATGTCTCTTCCTGAGTCTCTCTGAGATACACTCAGTTAGACCCTCCCCTGTATTTTAATTTAAAACTTGGGCTGCCTTCCCTAATAGGGGCCAAATGGCTGTAGCAGTTTTTTGGTAGACTTTTGACTGTACCATCTACTGGAAGGAAGGACATTTCTCCCAACAGTCTCTCTTCTAAGAGGAAGAAAACTCTTTACCAGAAGTCCCCATGAAATATTCCCTTTTGTCGTAATGTTGTGAACTGAGTCACCTTCCAATATCCAAAAGATTCCTCTGGCCAGGAGAAGGTGTTGACTGACATCAGCCTGGAGTCCTGAGTTCATTTTTGTGGCAAGCAGAATGCAGTCAACTTGAGACTAATAAACAAACAACAACTTTATGGGCGAGTGAGTCTGAAAATATAGCACAGTTAAAGAGTATAAATTGTACCAGAATGGCTGAGAAACTGATGGACGCTAAGCTGGGCTAGTCCAGCCCACACCAGATCCTGGAAAGCCAACCCAAGAACTTGGGCTTTTATCCTGAAGGTGATGGACAGTGTCTGTGAAGGAACTTAAATTAAGCAGGAGTATTACATAAATAAATCAACATTTTAGAAGTAAAAATCTTGTGTTTAATGCAGATAAGTGATCTAATAGTTCAGTGGTAAAGGCAGACAGCCAGAGGTAAGGCTTCATGATGAGGAAGGGAACATCTTCAAAGGACGATAAGAAGAAGAAGTCAATGGGAAGGACTTTGCCACTAGAAAGATATATCCGGGGTCTACTTTGATTGACAAGGTCAATGATGGAGGGCTATTAACAGAGAATGGGATGTAGACGGAAGAACACATTTCGATGTTGAGTTTTGGACACTTTGAACCTGAAATGTTTGAGAGAATCCAGGAAAAGTTTTAAGCTACCCAGGTGAACATCAGGGCATAAAACTCAGGAAAGAGCTAAGTTCTGAAGCTGTACACGTGGGGCTTATCATCCACGATGGGGATTGCATTTGAAGACAGAGCAATAGATGAAGTTTGCAAAGAGGATGCATAAAAGAGGCGTTTAAGGAGGGAAACATCTTAGGGAAAGTCAGAGAAAGAAAAGCCAGAATAGAAGCCCAGAATAGAAGCCCAGAAAATCAGGGAGGCAAGAGGGAAGGTGCAATAAAAGGACGCCAACAAAGAACACCGCGAAAGGGTGAGGGTTTCCGGTGCACCTCGGAAGGATAAAAAAGAGAAGAACTGAAAAGTCATCATTTTGTAACCTCTGAACACAGTTGTTGTTTTTTTTTTTTTTAAAGGAAAACTATATCTAAACAAAACCATCTGACAGATTTCTGCCTGCCAAACCACATAACCTCATATTTGTCAACGAAAATTTATAACACTTACTCTAAACCTTACGCTAAGCAGAATATAACGAAAAATTTACTAAGTAGTGCTAGTGTGATCTCTGATACCACTGAATTCTCGGCATGTGGCTTAGAGATACTGTCCATTCTAAAAGTAGTCCTTGTAACAATTATGTCACAGAGAACTTGGTAGAAAAAGAACAAGAAATGTTTCAAAAAATTGTTCTCAGAATATTTTCTTTCCATGTATGCCAAGGGACTATATATATTGAGCTTATCTGTACATTTTTTAAGTACAAAAAAGTACATAACATTTGCGTTACACATTAAATTTCTGTTAATCAATATACTGTTTGACGTTAGGGAAATTCATGATTGAACTGTTAAATGCAAACAAATGCTGCTTATTTCCAGGTTTTCTAGAGACAACAGGCAATATCAGCATGATAAGATAAACTGTCAAAGGAAATGGGATGTTTGTTTACCCTTCTCAGATCTTGAAAGTATGGTATCAACTATACTCAGAATTTCATCGTCTACAAACTCTCCATTGAGATATGACTCATACACTTACATGTCGCCAACTTAAAGTGTAACATTCAATTGTTCTTAGTTTGTTCAGAGGATGGTGCAACCATCACTACTACCTAATTTTAGAACATGTTCATCGCCCTCAGAATTCCACCCCATTAGTGATCATTCCTCTCATCCCTCTCCAAGCCTTAGGCAGCTACTAACCTAGTTTCTATCTCCTCTATTTGCCTATTCCAGACATTTCACACAAATAGAATCATAAAATAAGTAGCCATCTGTGGCCACTTTTTTCACTTAGTGCAGTGTCTCTGAGGTTCATTCATGTAGTATCAGATCTTTATTCCTTTTAATTGATAAATAATATTCTGCTGTGTGGATGGACCACATTTTGTTCATTCATCAGTTGACAGACATTTAGGTTATTTCTATTTCTTTTTTGCTATTAAAAAAAAAAGATATCATGTATACATGTAGTAGTTTTGTGCGTGCGGACACACACACACTCCTCTCCCTTGGGTATACACCTAAAAATAGAAAGACTGGGTCATATAGTAATTCTGTGTTTAATTTATCGAGGAACTGACAAACTGTTTTCCAAAGTAGATGTAATTTACATTCCTCCCAGCAATGCAGGAGGGCTCTAGCTTCCTCACATCTTCACCAACACTGACTACTGTCTTTTTTTGGTCATGGGTGTGGAGTGGGGACGTGCTGTAGCTTGGTTTGCTTTGCTCTAATGATTCACGACGTTAAGCACAGTCTCATATGCTCACTTGCCTTTTGTAGATCGTCTGTTTAATTCCTTTGCTCAGTTTTTAAGTTAGTGATGCCTTTTACTAAGGAGTTGTAAGAAAATATGTACCATATACAGTGTGTGACCTTCCTATGAATTTTCGCATGAACCTATAAATACTGTATAGTATTTGTACAGTTTTATTGTGCACCTGTGATATTAATGCAGCAACCGTAGAATCTATCATGCTCAAGTCAGGGTATCTGGGATATCCGTCACCTAATATAGTTGTCCTTTCTATGCACCCAGAACATTTTAAGTCCTCTCTTCTAGCTAGTTGGAAATATATAACACATTATATATTTGAACATTATATATATAACACATATATATATTCATATATATATGAAGTTAACTATAGTCAACATCCTGTGCTACAGAACATTGGAACTTACCCTTTGTATCTAACTGTGTGTTTGTACCCATTAACCAACCTCTTTCCTTCTCCCCACTCTAATTCTTCCCTGTCTCTGGCAACTCTCATTCTATCTTTATGTCCAGGAGATCCACTTTTTTAGCTCCCACATATGAGGGAGAACATGAGGTATTTGCCTCTCTTTGCCTTACTTATTTCACTTAAGAAAATGACCTCCAGTTCTGTGATGTTGCAAATGATTTTATTATTTTGGGGGCTGAGTATTCCATCCATCCATTGATTCCATAACTTTGCTATTGTGAATAGCATTGCAATAAACAGACATAGGGTGCAGGTATCCATTTGATATAATGATTTCCTTTCCTTTGAATAGATATTGAGTAGTGGTATTGCTGGATCATACGGTAGTCTTAGTTTTTCTGAGAAATCTCCATACCAGTTATACTAATCTACAGTCCCATCAACAGTGTATTGTCGGTGCAGAGTCCCTTTTCTCTGCATCCTCACCAGCATCGGTTATTTTTTTGTCTTTTTAAGATGAGCCCTTCTAACTGGGGTGAGATGACATCTCAGTATGACTTTGATTTGCATTTGCCTGAAGATTACTGATCTTGACCATTTTTCCTGTTGGCCATTTGTATGTCTTCTTTTGAGAAATGTCAAACCATGTCTTTTTCCCACTTTTTAACAGGAAAATTAGATTTTTGTTGGTGAGTTGAGTTCCTTGTATATCAGCTCTTTGTTGGAGGAGTAGTTTGTGAATATTTTCTACCATTCAACAAGCTGTGTCTTCATTCTATTGCTTGTCTCTTTTGCTGTGCAGAAGATTTTTAGTTTAATATAGTTCCATTTGTCTATTTGTCTTTTAATCATATAGCTCTCTTAGCTTTTTTTTTTTTATTATTAAATCATACTGTGTACATTAATGTGATCATGGGGCACCATGCTTTTGAGGTGTTAGCCATAAAAGCTTTGACTAGAGCCATGTTCTATAGTCTAGTAATTTTATAGTTTTAGGTCTTACATTTAAGACCTAAATTAATTAATTAAAGACCTTTAGTCTTTAATTCACTTTGAGTTGATTTATGATAATGGCGAGGAGACAGGGTCTAGTTTCATTTTTCTTTATATGCAAATCCAGTTTTCCCAGCACCATTTACTGAAGTTCCCCAATATTACCTTTTAGCACTTTTGTCAAAATCAGCTGTACATATGTGGATTTATTTCTAGGCTCACAATTCTATTACACTGATCTATGTGTATCTTGTTTTACAATTCCATGCTGTTTTGGTACTACAGACTTGTAATATATTTTGAAGTTAGACTGTGATCCCTCTGGATTTGTTGTTCATCCTCAGGCTTGCCTTGGCTCTTTGAGCTTTCTTTGGTTCCATACTAACTTTAGGATATTTTTTTCTATTTCTGTGAAAAACCACATTGATAATTTTGATGGGTATTGCATTGAGTCAGTAGATTGCCTTGGGTAGTACAATCATTTTAACAATATTATTTCTCTTGATTCATGAAATTCATTCTTAAAGTTCTTTTTTGTTTGTTTGTTTTTGGTAGTAATTATAAATGAGACAGCCTTTTAAATTTGTTTTTCAGCTATTTCATTATTTGTGTCCAGAAATGGTACTGATTTTTGTATGTTCATTTTGTATCCTGCAACTTTACCATATGTATTTATCAGATCTAAGAGTTTTTGGTTCAATGTTTAGGTTTTGCTTTATGTTATCTACAAAGAAGAATGATTTGATTGCCTCTTTTCCAATTTGGATGCCTTTTACTTCTTTTTCTTTCCTGATCCCACTGGCTCGGAATTCTAGTACTATGTTGAATATGTGTATTAGTACTGAAACTAGCCATCTTTGTTTCATTCCAGTTCTTACAGTATGATGTTAGCCGTGGGTTTTATTATGTTGAGGTATGTTCTTCCCAGGCCTAGTTTGTTGAGAATTTTTGCCACGAAGGGATGTTAGGTTTTTATCAAATATTTTTTCATATAAGCTGATCATATGATTTTTATCCTTCATTCTGTTGTTATGATGTATCATGTTTATTGATTTGCATATGTTGAATTATCTTTGCACTCCCGGGATAAATCCAGCTTGGTCATGATGTATTACCTTTTTGAAGTGCTACTGGATTTAGTTTGCTAGTATTTTGTGGAGGTTTTTGGACTATTGACCTGTAGTTTTCTTTCTTCATTGTGTACTTTCTGGTTTTGGTACCTGGGCAAGGCTGGCCTCATAGAATGAGTTCTGCTCTGAACTTTATTATTTCTTTCCTTTTACTAATTTTGGCTTTGATTTGTTCTAGCTTTTCTAATTCTTTGAGGTGCATGGTTAGACTGTACATTTGAAGTCTTTCTACTTTTTTGATGTAGGTGTTTAATGCTAAAAACTTCTTCCTTAGCATTGTTTTTACTTTATCCAAATAAGTTTTAGTATGCTATGTTTCTATTTTCATTTGCTTTAGGACATTTCAGCAGTTAAATTCTTATTTTGCTGGAGAGAAAGTCTATCAAGGTACTTATATCATCATTCTGGAGGCCTTGTTCTTCCATGTCATGTACTTTTTAATTAAATTCAAGGTTTCTAATTTAATAAGTATCATTAACCACGGGGAAGGATTTGATTTATTACACTATAATTATAACCAAGAAAGCAGATGTATTTTCCAGGCAAGCGAGTAAAAATGAAATTACTCTTCTCTTATATATGATTTATTTGTGGGGAGGTAAGAAAACATAATCTCTAAAATTTTCTTTATTTTTCCCCCTTACAATATAAGAATATATGTCAAAGTTGGCAACAATAGTTATGAAATTTCTGAATTATCATTGTCCTATCTTTACCTTCAATTGGTAAATACTGTCATTAGCTCTATTCTATGCCTGATCAAAGGTATGTTTATAGAATAAGATTGAATCAGACCGAAATTTATACAAACATTGAATATTTAACTTACTGATGATAACTAAGTGGCCACAAGAGGGTATAATTTCTTAACTACTTTGTTCTATGTAAAAAGGATAATAATGAAAATGCAATTCCTTCTTTAAAACTCTCAACTTGTCTTTTATAAATAATTAGGTAAACGGATATTGACTGGGCATATCCTATTTATTCATGAACTCAATGAAGCAATTACTGATTTAAAAAGCCTTTGATTTGCCACATACCAAGTGCCATGATCTCTAACATTAAGTAGATAAGCGTAAAATAAGACACATTATGATTTATTCCTTTAGAGGAAATCAACATGCTATCTCAATTTAATTATGACAAACAGCAAACATTCTTAGAGAATAAAGTAATTGATAAAGGTCCCAAAGAGTAGGACAGAACTTTAGCATGTAGGCTAGATGGGAGGGGTTCTTCCAGACAAAGGGCCTAGAAGCCGAACGATGGAGGTGGTCAACGGAAGGCAGGGAGAATGAATGAGCAGGTCCCTGCCAGTCTAGGGTGTTTACTTAGACAACAATCTAACTAGACCGTTAAGTGAAGGCTTAGAATGCCATCAGGAATCTGCCCCTGCTTTGTAGGCAATGAGGAACAACTAAATCATTAATTAGACAAATAGAATGATAGATTTTTCACTTTTGCTAAAGATATCTGCCAATGTTGATAAAGAATAATAGGGTTGAGGTAGGAATAGAGTCAGGGACAGTAGAGATGATGACATGGTCTACGCTTCCGTTGATAAGGATGGGACCAGGAAAGAAAAGAATAAATGTAAAAATATTCTGAAAGCAAAATTAAGAATAAGAGGAAAGAAAAATAAGGTTCGTTACTGAGCTAATATTAATGAAATTAATAAAGTAAGAAAAATACATTTTTGGGAAACTATTTTGAGTTAATATCTAAAACCAGCTCAACGTCCAAGGTAGATTTTTGGAAAATGACTGTAATCTGTGGATATAGACAGTTGAAACCATCAATATGAATAAAATCAGTAAGACAGAGAATATAAAGTGAAGAGAAGAGATCATAGGGGAAGAAAAAGTGTTATAAGGTGGTGACCAAGGGGATCTATTCATCTGAAAAGAGAGAAGCAAGTGAAGATAAAGAAAAGGGAAAGAGCAGGCTTAGCGCCTGTGGCTCAAGCGGCTAAAGCGCCAGCCACATACACCAGAGCTGGCTGGTTCGAATCCAGCCTGGGCCTGCCAAACAACAATGACACCTATAGCCAAGGGAAAAAAAAAAAAAAAAAAAAGCTGCACATTGTGGCAGACACCTGGAGTCACAACTCCTTGGGAGGCTGAGGCAAGAGAATGGCTTTAGCCCAGGAGCTGGAGGTTGCTGTGAGCTGTGATGCCACAGCACTCTACGCAGGGCGACAGTTTGAGGCTCTGTCTAAAAAAAAAAAAAAGAAAGAAAGAAAGAAAGAAAGAAAGAAAAGAAAAGGGAAAGGGTGTCACCAGGATTATTAAAAGACTGTAAATTTCAAGGACATTGACAGTGGTAGGCAGCATGAGGGCCACTCAATTATGTCACCTCTAGAACCTGTGAATACCTCAGCTGCCATGACAAATGGTAATTATGGGCTGATCTTTAGACGGAGATTTAATACTGGATTATTTGGACCTATGTCTAAGGTAATCACAAGGGTCCTTATAACTAGAAGGAGACAGAAGTGTCAGATTGAGGGACAGATTTAAAGGAGTGGCACCTCTAGCTTTAGGGGTGGAAAGGCCCCCAAGCCAAAACATAAGGGCTGCCTGAAGAAGCTGGGAAAGGCCAGAAAGTAGATTCTCCCTTAGACACTTCAGAAGGAAGGCATCTCCGCTGAAACCTTGATTTAAGCCCAGCGAGACCCATGTCTAACTCCTGATCTCTAGAACAGTAAGACAATGATTCTGTGTTGCTTTAATGCACTGTTTGTGTTAACGTGTTAAGAATGCAATAGGAAATTAGTACATGGAGGTAGAATATTTAAGAAGAAACAGGGCAGTCAAGAAGAGCAAATGCTAGAGGAAGGAGAAATTCTAGAGAACAAAGGCCATTTTACAAAATGCTAAAAAATAAAAAGATGGTAAGAAATTTGAGGTAACTGGTACAGACAAAGCTCTTAGGAAACTTTGCTGCGCAGAAAGTCAGCAGGAAAACAGGATAGTGAGAGGTTTCTCAGGAGATGGAGAGGTCTGTGGTGGAGAGTTTTGGAATAGCCTTGATAGTAGGTACAGGGGAAAACTCAGGAAAGAGAAGAGATACCAGCCAGAAAATGAACTGTCGTAACTAGTGGCAAGAGTGAAAAGGAATATAGAAAGGTGATGCCATCAGGTGCAGGGCTGGAACATTTTGCTCTGAAAAAATGGGAAGGCGTTTCATCAAAGGCAAAGAAAATGGAAAATGAAGATGTGGTAATAGAATCTGAGGTTGAATAAGTTCATGTCAGATATCTTTAGTCTTCTCAATAGAGTAAAATAGAGCACAGATGTTATAAAACATCAGTGTGTATAACGATCACCCAGACAGCTTGCTGAATATGCAGGCTTTGACTTTTACTCCAGATACCCTGTTCTGTTCCAAACACACTGACAGACGACATGTGAAAAGAGAAAACAAACGAAACAAAAAGACCCAGTTGGTTTCAAAATACAAAATAAATATTTCGTTGGCCTGGTAATAGGACTGCAGAGCAGTGATGTGGTCTGTAACCATCTAGACGTCTTTTCTGATGCTGCCAGCGGTAGTCAGGCGGCCAGGATACACCTGATGACATTACGTGGTGATTAAATACCACAGGAGGAGAAGTGCAGGGTGGAAATGGAACATAAAGCCGGAACAAGAAAGAAGTCCATGGAAAAGTGACAGCGAAATTAACACAGCATACGAGCGACAAACCAGCTATGAAGATGGGATGGAATATTGTTTTCTAAGCAGAGGGTACCACATGCACAAGGGGACCCAATTTATCGAAAGAGTTATTTAATTAAATGTTAATGCATCTGAACCACAGGGCACGGAAAAAATAAGAACAGAGAGGTCAGCAGAGAACGATCCTTCCAGAACTTCATCCATAGTTCAGCAGATTCAAACAGGAAAGTGACATGACCAAATCTGTGATGTGGAAAGATCTCTGTGGCTCCAAGGTGGAGAAAGAATTGCAGTGAAACATGTAGGAGGCAGGAAGCTCTCAAAGAAAACTTCCCCAGCAACTCAGAAGAAAGAGGATAGAGATAAAGGCAGAAAGGAGATAAATTCAAAGTATTTTTAGGAAGTAGAATCCGTCCAATGTCTTGGTGATAAAATTGTTGAGTTGTACCCAGGTTTATGACTTGAACAAGAAAATGAATTGTGCCAGTGACTGCCATGGTGAACATAGGAAATAATGGCAAGGTACACACAGGGTAGGGAGGTGGGTGCAGTGGGGCTGAAGACCTCGTCTGTGTATGTTGAGTTTGAAAAATCTGACGGGCACCTGCACACAGAATCAGGAAACCCAGGAGAGGGGTCTGTGCTCCACTTTTTGGCGCCAGCTGCATAGAGATGATTATTTCTACAGGGACGTGAGAAAAGGAGAAAGGTCCATTGAGTGACCTTGATGAAACTAAATGAGCTCGTGAGGTTGACTCGTGAGGTTAGTCCCTTGATTACAACAGGTTCTGGAGTAAGTCAGAAGAAGGCAGAGGAGGACTTGACAATTCCAAAGTTTGATGTGAAGAGGAGTAACAGAGAGAGAGTGCACGCCCTGTGCGGGAAGATGGAAAGGGAAGGGTATGTCTTCAGAATAATGAAAAATACCAAGGGCTGCACAGAGGGGTCTATCATATCATATCAATATTTGGGGGTTATTTCGTGATTTTATGATAGTATAATACATATTCTTTACTGGTCCATTTCCTTTATTGTTAACAGTCTAGGGGAAATACATTTAAAATAGTCTTGGTAAGTTAACATTCATAAGCACTAAAGGAACTTTCAATTAAAAGTTTATTTTTTTTCACTTAAGCTGAATAATATCATTTGTTGAAAGGCTACTACTATAGGAATATAATGAATGGCTCCTTTTTGGCCTGAAATAGACGCTGTGTCTTTCTAAACACTAATTTGTAGTAACTCGGGCATGAAGTGATGTTGGCAAAAGCAATTTCATCACAGCACTTTCAAATATTACAACAGTTGGAAAGCTATTCCTTTTTCAAAATACATAAAAGTTACTGATAACATAGTCAAACAATATTAGCTTACATTTTTGGTCAGCATCCAAAAATGAGTTTTCTTGAGAAGTGTATCCATTTACCAGTGGTGTTTGTGTGTGTGTTTTATTTTTTTCCTCTCTCTTTCTCTCTTATTTATTTTTATTTGTTCACTTATATTTTGGTGATTTCCAACTTAAGACACATTACGACAAACATTAAACTTAGAACATACACTTTCAAGACAAGCAAAACCAAATTATTTACAAGTTTTTAAATACTAAAGGCAACATGATGACCTTGAGCTTCTGTAGGGGAATAGTTTTTAACAACTGGATGGTCAACTGTTAAAACAATGTCCTTCATTTCCTCTGATCCTCCCAGACTTCCATGATTGCCTTGAAATCTGAAAATGCTAGGAAAGCAAATTGGAAGCCTGCCTTAATGTTGGGTAAAACCTAAAATTTCAACAACACACAAAATTCAGGAAATTCCAAAGTTAAATTTACGATAAGCATTTGAACTTGGCAAAACTGCAAGAATTTAGTATTTTCTGCTCCCATTTTTCTCATTAGCATCAGTACATTAAGGTATAATCATAGAACGCTGAGAACTTTAAAGTGTATTTCGGCATAAGGCAGTATGAACGCTAATTTAAGAAGTCTTGATCTTTTATCAATACTCTAATGATGCATTAAAAATCACTTATTTTAAAACGTCAACATAAATGGCAGCAAGTGAAAAAGAAATCTGTTCCACATTCTGTTCTACATGTAGAATTTCCATAGAAATGAGCATTCACCTCTGTGCTTTTCATACTATCATGAAAGGAAACAAACTCAATGAAAATGGTACCTTCAGTCGCTAAAACACATACTATATGCAAGTTTTATAAAGAAAGTTAATCTTCAAATGCGAATAGTTGTTTTTTTTAGTTTTTGTTGTTTTCCTTATTTTCATGGCAGGTTACATTCAAATATACCTGCCATGTATGTATACATGTATGTATACATTCATGTATACATTCATGTATGTATACATGAATGTATACATTCAAATATACCTGCCATGTACTTAAGAAGTAGCTTCACATACAATGAAGTACACAGACTTATCTGTATGTACACACAAAATGGGTTGTGTAAGTGTGGATGCATGGGGGTGGGGGGGACACTCCTAAGGCTCAGCCTGTAAAATACACACTTTGGTTTTCTGAAGAGGGTGACAGAATCACATCAATCCAACAAGTCACCTGTTCCTGTCCTACATGCAAAATAACAAATTCAAAATGGCTGACTGGGGAGGCCACCAGTTCTGCAACTGAACTCTATTAGGCCCACACGCTAACGCACTAATGCAGCACAGACCTCTCCACACCACGTACTTGAATGTCTGCTTCATGGTATAAGGAAGTTCTTCAGGGCATCAAAACACCCCAGGGGTCTTCACTGGGTCTCTGAAAGACCTTCATGTTCTTTCTCTTTTCCTTCAATTATCCAGAAGATCTGTTTGATGATTTATGCAAATGCTAAACTTCTGCCTATAAGCTAAGAATTATGAGTCATGAAGTTGGAAATGCTTTGAATTGTTTCCTGTTAACTGAAAAGGATGTAATGAATATATGAAACTGCTAGGATGCGAGCAGGAAGCAACTTTATTATTTCTCCCACTACCATTTTGCACATTCTCTCTTGGCCAGTTTTTTCCTGGTCCTGAGAAATCTCAGGCAGGTTCCATAGATTCTTCCCATCCCTTTCAGTTAAAAAAAAAAAAAAAAAATATATATATATATATATATATATTTTTTTTTTTTTTTGGAATGAATATATATATATATTTGAATGAATATATATATATTCATTCAAATCTAATAATGCTGTAGCTCTAATCTTTTGTCCAATTAAAGCTTCTCCCCTTCCCCAGCATGCGCCTCCCCCAGGCTCAGACGCCTTCAGTGATGGAGGGGCCTAGATGTGTTCTTGCTTCTATCTTTCCATTCCTGCCTGGATAGGAAGGAAAAGTGGCTATTCTGAGCACTTGTTTCAAGGTTGTAGCTGGGAGAGGACAGGACAGGTACTAGAAATGAAAATCTTCCTTGGTTATGAGTTCTAATCTCCTAGATTTTTCCTACTTAGCCTTTGCTACCTCTTTCTCATCTCCCAGACCTGTAAATGTTGACGCCTCCTGGGGCTCAGGGCATGCATTTCTTCTTTTTGAGAATGGCTCTCTTAGTTGCCCCTTTATCCAGTCTCTCAGCTTTAAAGATCAACTACAATCTGATGACTCCCAAAGTTATATCACTACCCTTGCCCTTGAACTTAGCTCATAAATGTAATGAATGTCTAATAGGTATCTCAAATTAACCACCTAAAACTGAGTGCCTGACAACTTTCTACCCACTATATTCTGCCCACAGATTTTCTCCATCTCTGTTAATGGCAGCATCAACATTTCCTTTCTGAAAACCTTGGAATTACTCAATTCCCTTTCTCTCTTACCCTACAACTGATGTATCAACAAATTCTGCTGGCTTAATTTTCAAAATACATCTGGAATTCAACCACTTCTTATCACCTTTACCACTAATCCCTTAGTCCAAGCTACCGTCAGGTCTCACATAGATTACTGCCGGAGCCTCCCAGTTGATTTCCACCCTCCCCTACTTGTTCCCATGTTATCTTGTTACACCCAGCAGCCAGAGTAAACTTTTTAGAATGAAGGTTATAGTATTTCATTCCTCAGTTCAAAAGCCTCCACTGGCTCCCATCATGAAAACTCAGACAAGTCTAAATTACTCACCGCAGTCTACAAAGAAAGCCCCATCAGATCTGGCCCCAGACTGCACCCTTACGCCCATCTCTCACTAGCCAGTCTCCCCCATGCCACTTGTTCCAGTAACACCAGACTTCTGAGGGTCCCTGACACCTCAGGGGTGCCTCCACTTCTGGGCTACTACTCCTGCTGGCCTGTGTCAGGAATTTGCTCCTTCAAAGAGCCTTGGCTCATTCCCTCTCCTCCTCCAGATCTTTGTTCAAATGACACCATGACAGTGACATTCCCTGGTCACCTAACATTTCATACCCTCATTCCCATTTTCTAAGCTTTCACCCCACTTAGCTTTTCTGCTGTTTTATCACCTTTGGCAGAGCGCAGATTTTACTGGTTTACTGCCTCTGGTTTCTAAAATTGAACCTTCATGAGAGCAAAGATTTTGATCTCTTTTGTTCAGTCCTCTCTCCCCAGGTTCTAGAAGAGTGTCAGGAAATCCATAAGAACATTTCTGAATGAATGATGCTGGCATCAGTGCCCTGAATGTGGTGGGTCCAGCGCCGATACATTGAGGGATATCTTGGGAATCCTCCCAATGCTAAGGTTTTTCACTTCTCCCTGAGGATCCCAGGATACCTCCTCTACTTCACCACTGAGGACTGTCTCCTCAGCCCCAAGTTTCTGACAGCTTATCCCCTGCTGTGGTCGTCGGCCTTCAGGTGGTCCAGTGGGTCTCAAGACCATTCAATGCGTTTCCCTTCTGTGAGGCCCCCGCCGGGCAGATGGGAAACTCACATACCCTTTGCCTTCCACACTCTGGAAATGCCCAACTGAGACTTCAGGTGTGAGTGTGGCTCCCTTTCTCCCTTCTCCCCTTCCCATGCTTCCCACAGATAAATCCTTTCAAAAAGTATCCTCAATACAGTTCTCTTCAACTTTTTTAAAGATTCATTTGGTATACAGCCTGGAAGTCAGTGATGATTACTGAAAGCAAAACAATCTTTCTGCTCCTTTCCCCTTTCCCTCACCCTGATCCTACCACTTACCAGTTCTGAAAATACCAAGGACAACAATCTACTCAGTTGAGCCCAGGAGTTTGAGACCAGCCTGAGCAACAGAATAAGATCTGGTGTCTAAAAATAAGTACATACATATATCCATGCATACATGCGTACAGGTGGGTGATTAAAGGATACAGCAACAGGTATTGGGGTGTGGTTCTCAAATGAAGAAGATGGGAAATGTCAAAGACATCAATTTTCGAAAGAAAAGTGTCAAACAGCGGAAACATTTCCAACTCTTATTAAAGATAAAAGGCCAAGGATAATCCTCGGAAATATACATAACAAAAGCCTAACACATAATAGAAAAATAGCCAAAAAATCTTGGTTGGTAACTCACAGAAAATAAAATGCACTAACTAAAAAATTGTTTTAATGATATAAGTAAATAAAAAGTCAGTATTTAACAGGATGGCAGTATTTTAAAAGAACAACACAGCAAAATTTAAATTATCTTCTGAAGGAGGAACAGATTCTAGAATAGTCTTATTTAAGAAATGCACATATTTTATTGATTCTGGGTAGAAATATTAATATTTAATTAACTGGCCACTACAAATAGTGTTTACATACCCTAACCTATAGGATTTATATAAAACGCAACATGATGCTTTGAGGGAAAAACCCCCATCAAAATAGCAATCTTCCCTCTTGAAGGTATAAGGAAAAGATACAGAAGAAATAATTTAAGATATAAAATCAAATTTCAAATAAAAGTCATAATACTCTATTCCCCCTTTTTCTTAACTAGTTCATTTTGAAAAATATTTTCTCTGCTACAGTAAATTAAGGAGAAGATTCTATGTGGGAGGAAAAATTATGAAAATCTAGTTTGTGAATAGCTTGTCTTCTACGAGTTTATTAAGTCAAATTAATCTTCCAGGCTTACAACTGAATTTTCACAGTATGGTTTTGCTAAAGTATTGGAAGAGATGTTTTTGGTTTGTTTGCTTTTTTTTGTTTTGTTTTGATCGATGTCAAATGTTTTCTACTACATAAGTCCTTCTTCAAGGACTTCAAATCTGTTGTGCTTAGAATACTACAAAATAAGAAAACGATCTCTGAAAAAATTTTCCCCAAATATCATTAAAACACTTTTTTAGTTAGTGCATTTTATTTTCTGTGATTTACCAGCAAACATTTTTTGGCTATTTTTCTATTATGTGTTAGGCTTTTATTATGTACATTTCCAAGGATTATCTTCGGCCTTTCATCTTTAATGAGTTGGAAATGTTTTCAGCTGTTTGACATTTTTCTTTTGAAAATTGATGTCTTTGACATTTCCCATCTTCTTCATTTGAGAACCACACCCCAATACCTATTGCTATATTCTTTAATCACCCATATTACTTCTTACATGACATATTCTATACATATACTCATTTAACAATTTCAGTATTTAGTTTGTTCTCATCAATAATATTTTCAAGAATAACATCCATACGCACATAATTTCGATGCACTATGCATGCTATTTTTCTTAAAACATTTTAATAGATTGTAACTGTTAAAATAAAACTTGTTTGTCCACAGAACATCTAAAGTCATCTAGCTTGTCACAATGAAAATAGCTGTGAGATTAAATAGAAGTAAGACCATTCGAAATACAGGGTAAGAATAATGAAAATCAAGAACAGGAGTTGGCAAACGATAGCTCATTGCCTGTATTTGTAATTAAAAATTTATTGGAACACAGCCTCACTCATTTGTTTATACTATCTAGGACTGATTTTGCACTACAGTGGCAGAGTTGCATACTGTGACAACAACAGTATGATCTTCAAAGCCTAAAATATTTACTACTTGGCTGTTTACAGTAAAAGTCTGTTGAGCTCTGATCTAGAAGGGCCTGCACTTAGGGTGCCTCATAAAGATTCTTGAGGAGGACACTCTGATTTAGAGAAGTGAAACTAGACATCATAGCATTTGAGTGAGGTTTATTCAACAATGCATGATCAAGAGGCCATTTGGAAAACCACCCTTTCAAAAAGGACCTTTCTTGGTAAAAATGAACTAAAAATATAATAAAAAAAATACATAGATGGAGGCATTCTTCCTTTTTCAAAGGATTGGAAAATAAAGATCAACATACAAGTTATAAGTTCAACTGAACCCTAAAGGATCTATCACTTTTACGATCCTCTCTTTTATAAACTTTTTTTAAAGAACTACCAAATACTTAATACAATTTTGCTAAGTAACAGGTCTTTACCAATATCCTTACAGAGATAAAATAAAATGAAAATAGTGGCAGTCCTAGCTCAGAGGGCACCGGCCATAGACACCGAGGCTGGCAGGTTCGAACCCGGCCTGGGCCAGCGAAAAAAACAATGACAACTGCAACCAAAAAATAGCCATGGGGGCACCTGTAGTCCCAGCTACTTGGGAGGCTGAGGCAAGAGAATCGCTTAAGCCCAAGAGTTTGAGGTTGCTGTGAGCTGTGACACCATGGTACTCCACCTAGGGCGACAGCTTGAGACTGTCTCATAAAAAAAAAAAATTAAAAAAAAATAAAGGTTAAAACAAAACACTTCTTTGCTTCTACATTATAGAACTATTATGGCATTCTGTCACTAACAGGAGAAGAGAAATTTTACATAGACCTGGTACCATTTCCAAGAATTTGGAAGATGAAACTTATGGCTAAAGAGTATGTTAATACTTCAGATTAGCATCCGCAATAGCTAGTTCAATCAAGCCACAGTAAATATAATGTGAACGTGAATGACATTCACATTGAATGTAAATGTCAATGCAGCTGTTGGTAAACAGCGACTAAATCATCCCCTACCACTGGTCAGCGTTCTGGCCTTGCAGGACAAGAGAACCCTGCACCTCAGCCCTTCATGTGTGCTGGGTTTGCTGCTGTTAAATTGGGACAAAAATATACCTCATATAAAACCTCACATAATTAAACCCCAAAAGACACATGGACATGTAAAATGTGAAACTGCAGCTCTCTAGGAAAACCAAAGCTCACATAAAATCACAGTCACTCACTTAATATTGACATGACATTAAAAGAAACTCTCTTATACTATAACCGAATGTATTTTTTTACCGATTTATTTATTTGGAATTGTGTCCTCTGAAATAAGGGCTATTTAAAATAGCTGTGTTCTGGAAATGAATAACCCAACTGCCTGGAGAAACCATTTATTTACTCTTGCGATGAAAGTTAAAATCTACAAAATCTTAAATATTATCTTTAAAATATAATTAGTTGTATTAAAATCTAGTAGAGGAAAAGTAATAGATGGGATACTATTTTCATATTTTACAACTAAATATGTAAAGATTGCTTTAAAATAAGGAGAGAGGTCTGAGCCTGGGACTAAGAAAGGAAGATAATCTAAGCATTATCACAACTTTCTGTATTTTACAACTTTAGTAAATTGCCATAATATATTTCTAAGAATGTATCTAAAATAAATTAGTAGCCCATAAAAATGTTTACAGTCCTTCATACATTTTTCTATGCTTGGTAGTGAATATAGTCTACACATAGTGTATATAAACATACTGTGTATAGCCATATGTATACACAGACCATGTATAGCCATATGTATACACAGACCGTGTATACAGATACATGTATACATGGAGTGTGTGTACACATACGTATTTAAACATACCATGTATACACATGTAAGTGACAGCACTGGCAAGGAGTGTAGTCCTGGATCTAAACATTGTATTTCAAGTTGTGTTATATTTTTACTTGACTATAGCAAGTAAAAATACTTTAAACTAATTTCCTCCAGGCACTGAGACACGGTAATTTATAAGATACCTTCTCTCTGTGTCCGTCTCTTTCCTTCCCCTTCCCTCCCTCCTTTCCCTCTCCCTCTTTCTCCTTTTTGTCTGTTAACAGAATATATAATATATATAATGAAACTGTCATATATTATATAATACAAGGAGCATTTTATTTGGGCCTGCATTATTGCATTATTGTGTTTTCATTTCCACTATGAAATAGCAATTATTTAATAAGGAAAATAAACATTTATCGAGCCATTATTTAGTAAGCAAAAAGCAAGTACATTTCAGTTTATATATATATTCTTTGCCTAGAGATAAAGGTGAAAATGTTCATCTGATTCTTTCATTCCAGAGTCAAATAGGTTTTTCTGTCATTAACACACACCTTATTTTATGTCTCTGAGAAAGATGTTTTGGAGACTCTCACTTTTTCCAGTGATCTTCAGCAGACATTGCACGGCAAGAATCATGTGAATTACTTTACCATGCCTTTTTTTTTTTTTTTTGCTATTTTTTTTAAAAGTGCTTAAATACCGAATGACACTGAGGAAACAACAAGGGTTCCCAACATTTGGGAATATTTCTCTGATTCCCCCAAAGTGCAATTTCCTGACCATTGTCTTATGCTAAATAAATCAAGTCCTCTGGGTCTCAAATGTCCATTGCTCTAATTTGGGCAAGACTAGGACAAAGTGTAAAAACAGGTTGAGAGCAGTCAGGGATTAATGGACAAGCTTGAATCCTTCGTTCCACATTCCCTCAGCATGATGGATCTGGGATCATTTCATTGCCTGTTAACACTTCCATCAGAGTAGGCAAAAAGATGTCCAATTTTTGTTAAAAACAACAAAACTTTTGTTATTGTTAAATTTTGTTTTAGTTTTCTAAAAGAGCTCAGTTATTGGCAACTGTACTAAAAGGCACCATTGAAATGATACACCAAAACTCTTTTACAATTAGTTTGTGCTTTCCCTGAACTCTTTAACAAAGACCTAAAGTGCCAAACGCATTATCTTACATATCGCACATAACACCCCCAGGTGGAAAAGACCATTAATAACTCTCCTGTCAGGATTCTGGCATTAATGTGTATGAGACGCCCCAGTTCTTAGGAGGCCTGCAGCTGGGGCACAGAGCCTGACATTTGGCCCCTCTGCTTCTACCCTCCCACGCTTAGTCTCTGACTTATACTGAAAACTAAATTGTGATTTCTCTTTACAATTTTCCTCGTTAGTGGGATCAAAAACTTTGGAAAATCAATCTGTTATAAAAGAAAGTCAAAATATGATCTGGATATTTCACATTTTGGTCTAGATTCACAATCTGGATCAAAGCCTTTTCCCACATCTTAAGGATGATTATCCTTTGTTGAATAATTTTTTTGGTGGAATATGTCTTCTTCTCCTCAGACATCAAGTTTATAATGAGTATGTTCCCCACCATGCCTCAAATAAAGAACTCTTTCTCGTCTAGTCTTTGACAGAAAACTATTAATATGTGCGCAACTTTCCACGTAAACCGTTTTGTTTAGGTTGAAATTAAAAGAGTGATGTCACTTCAGTAATTCCTCATGAAATACTGCGGTAGTTGACTAATACTGTCAAGGTGGTGTCCAAGATACTTAACACATGTGTTTTACTAGTAAAAGCCATTTGTGGTAAGAAACTAAAAGAGTTTGGATTGGCAACTTCTGATAAATATCTAGGAGGTGATAAGTGCTAATTCTGCCTCGTTTGTCAGCTCTGGGCTGCCGTTTGGCTGCCCCTCTGGAGTTCCTATCACTCTTTCCCCACTGGTCTCACTTTCTGTTTATAAGACACAGAGGAACTCCTAAAAGTCAGCCTAAAAAACACCACTGCTAGTATGCCCTTCTCAAATGGGTTATAAAAGCACCAATGCTTCAGATTTCCATTTTAGATTTTAACTCTTAATACATATTCTCCAAATGAATTTGGAAGAAACTTCTAGGCTATTCAATGTTCTGCTTCCTGATGTAAATGCACCTTAAAGAAGATTCCTTAGTGCAAAGAACTTTTACTACCAATTTATCTGATTACAAGTAGGATAGATAGATAGATAGATAGATAGAAACAGAGACTGCTGAATGTCCTTTTGGCTGAGCACACATAGGAAACATGGCAGGTAGAAACTGGCTTTGAGAATCAAAGCCAGCAGATCCATTAAAAAAAAAAAAAAAAAAAAAAAGTGTGGGAATGTTTGGCAATACCAATGTTTCTACTGCATTATTTCTTAATCTGAATGAGTCTGGTGTCTCATGGAAGAGACATAAAGAATAGTCCAGAAGATTTAGCTAGCCCTTTGCGTCCGAGCAGAGTCCGAGCTGGGTCTCCACCAACCTGGGGAGAGAGCTGAATGGCACATGGCCTGGGATGAGGTGCGGATCATCCTCGGGGTAAAGAGTATCAAGCTTGTTTTTCGTCAATCAGGCACCAAGCAATGATCAGCCAAAAAAGGATGCTAATGTTGTTGTGATCTCAGCTACTTTTACAAAAACCTATACCTTTTTAGTCTTTATCATGTTAGGGCAGAAACAATGCTTTTTTCCAGTCATGAAATTTATAATCTCCAGCCAATGCCAGGATCACTAAACTGTATCTCCTTCTGGTCTTGCTCGATGTCCCAGGGTACCACCACAACATGCAACGGGCAGAGGGAGGCCCATGCTCCTGTCGCTACTGAGGCCTCCGTGAGTGCCCCCTGTCCACATGGTCCTGGGCTGGGTCTGTGCTGCCTGCTCGTGCACCTTTGATTGCTCAACAGCACCTGGCTATGAGCAATCCTCGTGTTACTACCTTACCCAAATAATCTTGAGAAAGTTACTTTGCCTCTCTGTGCCCCGGCTTTCTCATCTGTAAAGTGGGCTAATGGTAATAACCCACCTCACAGCTCTGTTGTGATGATTTAATATAACCCATGTAAAGCAGATTAAGTATAGTCTAGACTATAGCAAGTGCTCAATTAATATGGGCTCTTATTAATGTGTTACTTGGTGAACATAATTTGCTGACAGAGTCGGGCAAAAAAAGTTAAACTACAATGTGTAGCTGGGCCTTGTGTTGGGCACCTGCAATCCCAGCTACTTGGGAGGCTGAGACAGGAGGATCGCTTGAGCCCAGGAGTTTGAGGTTGCAGTGAGCTATGACACCAAGGCACTAGACTCAGGGCTACAGAGTAAGACTCTGTATCCCCCCTCCAAAAAAAAAAAAAAAAACACACACACACACACAAACAAACCAAACTACAAGTGACAGAGGAAGAAATTATTTGTTATGGGGGCAAAGAGTAGGTTTGATTTTTGGAGCCCCGCTGTCTTATACAAGATAAAGGGAACATACATGTTTTAACTACAATGTTATAAATTTCTTTTTAAAATATTTAAAGGCGATCATCTTCATGATTTCTAAATTTATGACCTAAAAAATCTTGCCTATTTCCAATATTAATAATTCTCTTACTTCATTCTTGATTTGACTATGTGGCTTTCCCTTTGAGAAAGTCAATGGTATTTATTTTTATCCAATGTACTCAATACTAACATGAAGCCAGTATATGATCTAATACATGCCCACGTAAGAGAAAAACTTACATCAATTCAAGGTGGGGGGAGCGGGAACAGGCGAGTGGAGAGAGGAGAGAAGGGCGGGGGTGGGGGAGTTCCCACTTAATGGGCACAATGTTAGGGTCCCACCTTGGGGGGTGGGACACGATTATAAGAGAGACTCTACCTAACAAATGCAAACATGGTAACCTGTTTCTTTGTACCCTCAAATTTAACCTGAAATTTAAAAAAAATGATGAAAAAAGTAAGAAAAAATAAAAATTAAACTAATATACTTTTGAGTAATATGAATAACAACAAGTACTTTCAGTTTAGTACAGTAAGTTTATTTTCCCCTGTTTATCAAAGCAGAGTTGGAACAAAAGCAGACTGTGCTAACAAATTTTATGAGTTTCGTGAGCATAAATAAATATATTTGTTGTTGCAAATCTCAAACAACAAAATGCTGTGTTAATGGAACAAAGCTGAAAACTCTTCAGAATAAATTTCAGAAAACTATGTGACACACAAAGAGGCACTGAAGGGAAACTTTCCAATCCAATGATGCTCTTTTCCTGCTTCTGACGTAAGCCAGGAAAGAATAACCAGCTCCAGGAACGTTAAAGAAGGTATAGTCTGGAAGGGGATCACGTCGGGACATCTGGCACCTACTTGTGCCTTATCCACATGGAATGAACTTCAAGTTAAAATATTTTATTAAAACAAAATGCTAGCCAGTGTTTGGATGTACCCTTTCATATTATATAGATGTATTCTGCTTCCTTTTCCCATTAAAATTAAATGGATATGATAAATGAATGTTTAAAAAGAGTAACTGAAACAACCTTCTCTTTGGATGTGAAGAAATGGTTTACTCCACTAAAGAATCATTTGACTCACTGTATGACAGAATTAGGAAATTAGATTTTGGAACCTAACTGGCTCAGGAGAAATAAGATATGATTTCAGTGAACATCTGGAGAGGTTTTATGAAATTTTGTACTCTAAGCAGAGAGGGAAAATAACTGATTCTTTTTCAGATGCACACATGCAATTCAACAGAGAGAGAGAGAGAGAAAGAAAAATAGAAATGCACCTTCCTTTCTGCTCTGGGCTCAGATGGGCAGCTTAGACAGTAGTCTACATCTGAACATGGGGGGGAGTGTCATAGGACAGCCTACCACACAAATTATATTAAACAAAGTCAATCTCCAAGACAGATATGGAGTCATGTGTTTCAAACACCAAATCCAGAAATGAATACTGCCTCTAGCATTAAAAAAAATGTTTGGTATAGGCTATATAAGCTCTAACTTGACTTTTTTGGCAGAGCAAGTCTTTCAGAATGGAGGCATCTCAATGAATGGAGACATTTCTCTTTCTTTCATATAGAAAACAAAGACCTGTGACCTGAGAAGCATAACCTCCCGGTGAGCAAAGAAGGATAATGACACAGAAGACCTAAAAACGTCAAACTGCATTTAATGTTTATGCTATCGGTCTTTCAGTGGCAACCACAGCAAGATCAAATTATTAAGAAAATGTAAAACAGTCATGTAAAGGGAAAATTTCCTTGACGACCATCATTATTAGCCTCTTTCCCAGTATAATTTTAGCACTGGGTTCACCTTTTACCTACTTTCTGACCATCCAACCCAACTCAAATAAATTAATTTATTGTGTGTCCTATTTCTAATAAATCAACATAAATTCATAAAGAGCCTACTACGTATCAGAAACTGTTCAAGGCTCTGGGATACGGCAGTAGACAGAGTCTTTGTCCCCAGGATCTTATTCAAATGGTGGGGTGAGCCAGTCAGTACACATACAAAATATCAATAAGAAATTTAAACAACTAATAAGCTAATTAGATTCTTGTTAAGGATATCGCCATATTTCTTATCACTCAGATCCAAAATGCTGGAGCTATCCTCCTTATTTCCAAACTATCTGGAAACTTAAAAGACCATAAGAGATTTCTTTAGAGAATTTCAAGTTCTATGAACAGGTATATAAAATGTCCTATAATGAAAACAGGCAGGGCAGCATTTAAAAATAAAATTGCCAATACTGCCGTATTTTATATTCATCTTGTAATTCATATAAGAAGTTAAAATGCCTGGATCTTTAACAGCTGATTAGAAATGATTGCTGTGGCTATATTTTTATTTAGAGCAAACATTAACTTTAAATTCATGGCAACATTTTTATAGATACACTGCAATTCAAAACCTGCCACTAAGTGTAGCAACTGTTCATAGTCTTTCCGAAATACGTTACACTACCAATTACCACCGGATAATTTTATATAATGAAATAACACTTGCTCTTTTACATAAAAGAACAATATTATCTAAAGAAAATCAATAATAGCCACTTCCTTGACATTTAGATAAATGTGACTTAGACATAAGTAAAAGCTTCATAAAACCTCTAGATTTTGAATTCTAATCACCACCTCTTCTAAGTCTGTTGTTTCCCACCAATCTCAAACACTACACCCCACAGTTCCCTCTGGGGAATGGCTAAATGGCCTTGGCTGCCTGGACAGGAAGGGAGGAAGGACACAGACAGATTGTCTGGGGTGGTGCCCACATGGTGTCATTGCCCCCTTTCTAAAGGACATGGACAAGTGGCGAATAAAGGGTTGCACTGTCCTTCTCCAACCTCTGGCTTGGCTCTGTGTGTTGTTTTGATGAAACATAATATAGAAAGGCCTTGTTCCATTTTCAACTAAGAATACACTGATGTGTAACAGAAACGTCACAACCACCATAATCAGTCCGTGGCCGTGCCTTTTCACCTATAATCAAATATTGTCTTTGTTCCTAAGTACATCAAGTGTGGATATCATTGCAGAAGTAAAAAGTGAAGGGGAGTGACTAAAGTTTGATCGCTAGAACCAACTCAAAAACAACAACTAAGAAGGAAAATACAAAAAGCAGCACGAAAAGAGCAACACCAGAAATGCTGCAGCTCCCTGAATTTCTGGTCCATTTCCTGTGCTCATTCAGGTAATGTGGTTACCTTTCCCATCTACCAAGTATTATTTTATTATCAACTCAAATTAGATGGGCTTTCATTATTGACATTATATTTAAGTAGAATAAAATACTTGGGCACTCTTGCAAATAATTTTACAGAGAATTTACTTGGCCCTTAATAATCAACTACATTTCATTACCTTCTTTTCAGGGGGGAGCATGAGACTAATTTGGAGTAATGTAAAATGAATAAAACTATAAAGACTAATTTGGAGCTAATTATAAATGAGCCAAGGAAAATGGAAATACAGAAGGAGACACGTATCATGGGTTTACGGGATTATGGTTTCTGGTGTTGAAAAAATAGCACGTGTCCACATCCTACTTCTTGTCAATAAAATAGTTCATATACCCTTTTATCTTCTATAACTAAACATTCAACTTTGCCTAGTCCCAAGCAACAACAAAAAATAAACCAAAATAGTCCCTTTTGGCAAAGAAAAGAACCAAAGCCTTAATTTGAGTTGATAATAAAATTTATGTCGTCAAGAAACTACAATAGTTATTCTCTATTGCCTTTAGAAAACTACCTTAGTGAAATAAATTTATTTAATACAATAACTAAAAAGATAATTGTTATACTTCAAAACTACTAGAAACGTCAAAACTGTTCTGAATATATATGATCATTGAAGCTACATATATCTAAAAGTTTCTTGAATTTTACAATAACGATGAAGAGTTTGATCACAGATAAATATAACAAGTACATTTCTTCTATTTGAAGAATACTGATGCCACTTACATTTCAATATCATAATTCATATTCATAATCCAGAAAATTATTAGTTTTTACATATCTTTATTTGAGCAAATCTTTTTTTAGTGGCAATTTCCAAATTCTTCCTGAGTTACTAGGTCGCTAGTCAAGCAACGATATTCGACATGACAATTAAAATACTTATATTATAGGCAACGCCTGTAGCTCAGTGAGTAGGGAGCCGGTCACATACACTGAGGCTGGTGGGTTTGAACCTAGCCTAGGCCAACTAAAACAACAATGACAACTGCAACAAAAAAATAGCTGGGTGTTGTGGCGGGCACCTATAGTCCCAGCTACTTGGGAGGCTGAGGCAAGAGAATCGCTTAAGCCCAAGAGTTTGAGGTTGCTGTGAGCTGTAACGTCATCACACTCTACCCAGGGTGACAGCTTGAGACTCTGTCTCAAAAAAAAAAAAAAAAAAAATTATAACATATGACACAGTGGCAACTACTAATGCATCATTTTACAAGTGATACTTTATTTAACTTGGACTTCTTGCTACCTCAATTTTAATCTTTTACATAATTTCGTAGGTGAAGTGGAAAGCTATTGAGGAAAAATATAAATGGCTGGATTACTCCCATTTTCAGTACAACACAGCAACTGCCATAATAAACTAGATACAAAATGCTCAATGACTCTTCTACATCAAACCTATTAAGGCTGTAATATATCAACCAATGCAGAGCTACTCTAGGGTTATACCAATAATTTTATATTAAAGAGTTATAATTATGATCAATAGTCTTCAGAATTTCAAATGAGGGTATGCTTTTCATGAATATAAAGTCAACAAGTAGGCAAGTTTCCCCAAGTATAGACACTCACCTTCACACTTCTGAGTAGTTTCACTCTGCTTGTGACCGGCAGGGCACCTACATTCAAAAGAGCCCACTGTGTTGATGCAGTTCCCTCCTTGGCATATTCCTGGAATAGCCTGGCATTCGTCAACATCTACAAGAAGAAAATATTTTAAACATAGATACCATTGACTTCAGAATATTTATACATATTTGTTTATTGGAAGAAACTCAGTCATTCTCAAAATAACAGGGTAAGAGAAATATATTTTCATTTATGTACATGATATAAACATTACTTTGTTTCTTAATTTTTTCTCTTGGAATTTTGCTTTTAAGACCCATCCATGTTGTTATGTTGCTTGGATCGGCTGCAGAACACTTTCTTAATATGTTCACTCTCCTGATGATGGGCACCTGGTTCACCTTTAATTTCTTACCACCTTGGGGAATAATGTAATGAATGTCTCCATGATGTCTCTTTGTGGGTGGAGGTGAATGTCTTTGAGGACTCAGAGACTCTTGATCCCTCTGCTGTAGACCCAGAGCAGAATTATTAGACCATAGGATTTGTATGTGTGTGGGTGTATATGTATATAAAATATACATATATATACACACACACACATATATATAATGAATAGATAGTGCTCAATGGCTCTTCAAAATGCCTCCAGCAGCCTTCACACAGCTAGCACTCTACATGCCCATGAGCAGCATACACATTGCTACTGTTCATAAAGATTCTTGTGTTTCCTCTTACCTGCCAACACATGATGTTATTACTATTTAATATCCTAACTTTCTTTGGCTTAATAATTATACAAAATATTAATTATTATTTTATTTTTCATTTATCTAATTACAAGTTACTATCTTTGTTAGCTTTTAGGTTTCCACATAGGAAAGCTGTACGTGTATATCCCTTGAACAATGTTATAGTGCAGTTGTTGTCCTCCTATTTTAAATTTAAAATATTTTCAGTGCTAGAAATTGCAATTATCTCCTTTACATTGTCTATTCCTTTCATCCATTTTGGAAGATAAATTCTTAATATTTATACATATGATAAAATTCATGAAGCAATAATAAAGGTTTCTCTGACAAATAAACGTGAACATCTTCAGGAAATGTTAAAGGAAGTTCTTCAATTAAAATGAAAGTGAAATGAAAATTATAATCTACAAAAAATTAAAAGTAGTAGAAATGGCAAATATATTAATAAATATAAAACATATTTTTCTTATTTTTAACTAAGTCTAAAAATGACTATTGCAAACAACAACCACAGTAATTGTATTTTGCATGTTATGCCATACAGAGAAGTAAAAGTATAACAAGTATACCATGCAAGATTGAAGAGGAAAACAAAGAGTACTGTTGTAAAGTTATTCTATGATAATGGCAGAATAATATTTGGAAATAGACCATGGAAAGTTAAATATGTACACACAAACAGTGGAAAATAAACAGAGACATAGCAAATAATCCAATTATGGTGATAAAATGTAATACAAGAATATGCACAATTAATCTAAATGAGGCAGGTAAAAAGAAAAAGGAAAAAAGGAATAGATGAGATGACTAGGTAAGAACAGTAAATTAAGATTTAAACTTAAAATATTGATAATTACATGAAATATGATACAAAAAATCCAATTAAAAAAGTTAAGATTGTTAAATCTTATTTTTCAAAAAGCAAGACCCTATAAGAAACCTACTTTGGCAGGTTAAAAAGTAAAAGCATGAAAAAGGTATAGTAAGTACTTACTAATCAAAAGGAAGCTGGAATGGCTATGTTTATACTATAAAGAATACTCATCAGAATAAGCAATATTGGATAAAGATGGGCATTTCATAATGACAAAGGGGTTAATTCATTAAGAAGACATGATAATACTAAATACAAATATGTATGCTTATAAAATGTTAAACTGAACCATATTTAAGAACATAGCACCAAGTATAGTAATAGATAAATCCACAATTGTACTTGGAAATATCCAAGTTTCAGTCTTAGAGAACAAATAGCCTAATAATCAGCAAGAATATTTAAAACTTGAACTATATTTCAACCAACTTGTTCTAACTGACACTTAAAGAACACACCACCCATTTAAGCAGAACACATGTTCATAGTCTGTCTTGTAAATATTCTAAATGCACTTGACAAGAACTAGACAGAATGTCTTCTGAGGTCCTGTAAAAAGGTCCATTAAACATAAAAGAACATTAAAATCATCCAAAGTATGTTCTCCAAACACAATGCAGTTCAACTAGAAATTAATAATGGAAAACATCTGAAAATCCTCAAATATTTGAAATTAAAACAATGTTTTGAAATAACACATGGCTCAAAAAATAAATCTATGGAAAATTAGAACATACCTTTAATGAAATGAAAAGGAAATCACACTATATCAAAATTTGTAGGATGCAGCTAAAGTCGTGCTTAGAGGTAAATGTATGACAATAAAATGTTTATAACACAAAAGAGGAAGTTTTTGAATCAGTACTCTAAGTTTCCATATTAAGAAATTCTGAAAAGAAGAGAAAATCAAGCCTAATGTAAACAGAAGCAAGGAAATAATAATAAAATACAAAACAGACAAACATCAGAGAAAAATCAATGATGACACAATCTGGCTTTTGGAACTACCAATAGAATTGATAAATTTCTATCAAAAGTAATCAAGGAGAAAAGAGAGAGAAAGAATGAATAACCAATAGAAGGAATGTGAGTACATCACTGCAGATTCTATAAGATTAAAAATATCAAAGGAAATAGTATAAACAATTTCTGGCACTAAATTCAATAATTAAAATAAAATGTACAAATTCTTCAAAAGGCTCAAATACTAGAGCTTACTTGAGCAAGAACAGAAAAACTTACGATGACTATATATCTATTAAAGAAATTTAATCCCAACTTTGAAATCTTCACACAAAGAAAACCTCATGCCTAGGTGGCTATACAATTAATAATTCTTCCAAAAATTTATAGAAGAAATTATATCAATTGTACACAAAGGGAAGAGAGGAAATTTCCATATCCATGTTATTGGGCTAGCATCACTGACACAAAAACCAAAGACATGAAAGGGTGCTGAAGTTTAAGTATTTGTTTTGTCTCTTGATTAAATTAAAAATGTGCTGCACAGCTAAGGAAATAATCAACTCCACAGAACGAACAGACAACCTACAGAATAGGAAAAAATTTTGCAAGCTATAGGTTCAATAAAAGGGCTAATACCCAGTAACTACAAAGAACCCAAGCAAATCGTCAAGAAAAACACAAATGATCCCATTAAAAAGTGGCAAAAGACGAGAACAGAAGCTATTCCAAAGAAGACAGACAAATTGCCAACAAATATATGAAAAAATGCTGAATATCACTAATCATCAGGGAAATACTAATTAAAACCACAATGAGAAGTCACCTTACCCCAGTTAGAATGGCTTTTGTTAAAAACATCCAAAAGTAATTTGTGCTGGCAGGGATGGAGAGAGACAGAAACACACATACGTTGCTGGTGGGACGCAAAGTAGTACAATCTTTATGGAAAACAGTGTGGAGATTCCTCGAAGAACTAAAAGTAGATCTACTATTTGACCCAGCAATTCCACTACTGGGTATTTACCCAGTGGGGGGGAAAAATTGTGTTTTTTTCTTCTTTTTTTATTGTTAAATCATAGCTGTGTGCATTTGTGCAATCAAGGGGTACAATGTGCTGGTTTCATATACAATCTGAAATATTCTCATCAAACTGTTCAACGTAGCCTTCATGGCATTTTCTTAGTTATTATATGCAGACATTTGTACTCTGCATTTAGTAGGTTTCACCTGTAAGCATTCTAAGATGCACCGAAGGTAGGGCCCCACCCATTACCCTCCCTCCACCCTGACACTCCTGAATGTTTATTGTAGCACAATTCACAATTATAAACGTGGAATCGACCCAAGTACTCATCAATTCATGACTGGCTTAATAAAATGAGGTATATGTATATCATGGAATACTACCCAGTCATAAACAAGGATGAATTAGCATCTTCTGCAAAAATCTGGATGGAAGTGAAGATCATTATCCTAAGTGAAGTATCTAAGGAATGTAAAACAAACACCGCATGTAGTCACTATCAACTTGAAATGAAGTGAGGCACACATGTGCACAGAGAGACTCTGGAAAAATTTAGTGGGAATTAAGCAGAAGTGAGGTGGGGGGAGGGGATGGGCAAAAACCCACTGAAGGGGTACAATGAACGCTATCTAGGTGATGGGTACACTTATAACCCTGACTTAAGCATTACAAAAATGATACATGGAAGCAAAAACATTTATACCTTCATATTTTGAAATTAATGTCAGTAAACCAAGAATACAAGAGAATTTCCTGAACCTAATAAAAGGAATGTACAAAACAATTACAAATAACATAGACTTTTTGGAAAAATCCTTTGTTAAAGTTTTTGAATATTTAATTATGCATCTATGTAATTTTGCCTTAATGTCTTTCTGATAATAATTTCAAATTCAGTAGATTTTTACAATAAACACTGTATATGAAAATAATTACATATAATATATAAGTTTATCTCATAGAGCATGGTGAGACCCATAGAGCTCCCATAGGGCCCTCTAGCTCCAGGCATGGAAATGAATTAGGAGAGTCCGGGGACGGGCCACAGCCTCTGCCCTGCAGACACCTGAAGCCCTTGCCATGACTGCCCTGTTGCTGAGCCTATGCCTGGAAGCAGTTGCAAATGTCCCTCCCCACCCTGTGTTGGTGGCCTAATGACTTGTGTCCTCTCTCAGTCTGGAGTCTGCTAACCACCGGATCTCCTGGTCCATCCCTGACCACCCTATGCAAAGCCCTGCCAAGCCCCTAGGATGGGGTGTTGCAAGTGTGGTGGGCCAGGAGGAAAGGCAGCCACCCCAGCACTGTGGAGGGCCACTGGGGAAAGGTGGGCAGAGAAAACAAGTGCATGGTGGCAAGCTTGGTCACCTCTTTGGGCCATGGAGCTGTGCATTTTGAGTCATGGTGTGACCACTCTGTCCCAACTGGGTGAACCCCACTTAGTCCTAACAAAGATGGACAAAGGCATTAGTGGGCTTGGAAGGTGACCCAGGATGACGACAGGTGAATGGATAGCAGGCCATTGGGTTGCTGGTCTTCATTCTTCATTCTATCAGACTTTGATTCCAGAAGAGAGAAATAACATATCACATCCAGGCATTTGGAAATGCCCACCACTCTTTGGGAAGATGTACTTGCTGGTTATATGAAAAAGCTCCTCTCAGCTTGTCTGCCAACCTTTTAAAAGAAAATGTTTTCTCCATCTGGCCTGTCAAGATGTAAAGAGGTTGCTGACGTGTGATAAGGTGGTGTTACAAAATCACACATCTTGTTAATGCCCACTGGTTAAAAAAAAATAATATAAAAAAATGTCTTCTGGAAATATTTTGAAATGAGTTGTTAGACCACCTCTGGAGGTGACACCTGTCTGTTTGTTCTCTGGGTTAGAGGCCGTGGAGCAAAAGACCTTGAGGAGGAACAGAAGAAGATTCTGTGCCAGGCTGGTCATCTGTAGAAGACAGTTTCATATTCTAACATTGTTGTGTGTGTGCATTTGATTCCTCACTATCTCACATGTAGTTGACAAAAGTACTTTATTGAAATATCTAATCTTTGTAGATATTCCAAAGAGCCTGATACATGTTGAAAGTAGAGGTGGTACCATGTTTTATAAATACCCTTTTGTTAAGGTTCATATGGAAGGAGTTTGGGGGGTGGGGGGTAATGGCCAAACCACCTCTTGAGAAGCACATAAGGTGTTGGAGCAGGAGTTCAGGGGAGAGGGAGGAGCTCGCTGCCAGTGTGCTTACCGCGAGGCAAGATTGACCCACCTCATAGTCTGTGCATTTTGTTACTTATCTGGGTACACGGTGAATACAAAGGACAAACAAGTCTGAATTTATATCTATCTTTCTAGATGTTAAAGCGGTTGCTGGGTTATGAATAAAGAGGTCTTAATAAACAAACATGTTTTGTTTTCAAGTTCCAAAAAAAGATTGTCTTCTGGAAAATTTGAACCCACTGGGTTGGTGGCAGAAGGAAGGGATAAGCTGAAATGTTTGTATTTTGAAGACACTTTCAAATTATAACTATTATTACATGGGTGCAGTTTATCCAAGACCGTTGTGTATATAGTGAACAAATTATTACCTGAAACATCTTGTCTACCTAGAAATTTAGAAGTGCCCGGCATATATTAAATGGAGAGGTAGTAAAATATCACTTTATAAATATATTTTTGCTAAAATTCATAAGAAATTCTTTCTTTTGGAATCAGAATCATTAAACCACTTCCGTGGGCAGCATCTACTATTTATGCTTATTCAATGGTTTGGAGAATGTTGGAGGGAAGGAATTGCAAAAGGTAATATGCTAGTGTGAGCATTCCTGGACATTTTTAAAATCAAATTTTGTTTATGTTTTGTCTGTTTTGTCTTGTTGTGTGTGTATATAATGGGCAAATGCGTCCCAATTTTGCAGTAGCTAGTCTCTATATGTTAAAGAGGCCACCAGTGTATGACAAAAGTACCTAGTAAAATTAGCACATTTTGTATACTTTGTGTTAAAACTCACAGGGAAGCTTGTCCTCCATGATGAAGTTTGGTCAACCATGTCTAAGCATTACCTGTGTCTGTGCCTGTCCACTGGATTGAAGGCAGAGAGGAGGAAATGAGGAGGGTGTGGTGCAAGGCTAACGTGGTCATATTCAGATTATAATCATTGCTACGTGTGTGCGATTTTATTTAGCACTGCTGTGTACATAGTGGACAAGTCCTTAAGTGAAATATCTACTCTTTCTTGATATTTAAAAATGTTTGATAAATAAAGAAGTAGTACAATAATACTTTTTAAAAACAGCTTTTAAAAACTGATCGAAAACACTGTGTTTGGAGTTGTCGAACCATCTCTGTGAACAGTACACTCTACTTTTTCATCGGGTTGAGGACGATAGAAGGGAAGAAATATGCAAAAGGTCTTCTGAACTATGAACTATTAATAGCATCTTCTAGCGTGTGCTAGCAATTTCAGCTTATCCACTGGCCCTGTATGTTATGTGCATTTAACTTCTCTATACTGTATATATAGTGTATATACATGACAAATGAGTCCCAATTTTATAATGTCTACTATCTAGACATTAAAGAGGTTGTCAATGTATGACAAAAGTGGATTTAGTGTTCTCTGTCTTAAGATTCAGAGAAAGGCTATCTTCCAAAAAAGGACTTTTGGGAGTGAAATGGTCACGTTAAAGTCACACATTTGCGCATATCCACTGGGTTGGTGGTGCAGAGGAGATGGAAGCAACCAAGGATTCTAGACTAGAATGTTCTGTTTAGAAGACACTTTCAGATGTAACCATTGTTACATGTGTTTAGTTTATTCAGCACTATTATGTATACAGTGAACAAGAAAGTCCTTATTTGAAACATCTTGTCTTCCTACACATAAAAGAGGTTCCCAGTGTGTGACAAAAGTAGACTTGCTAAACTAACACACCAACTAGATTTGGGGTGAAAATTCATAGGAAAGACTGTTTTTAAAATCATTTATAGACATGAAGCTGTTAAAACCCCTTCTGTACATTACTGGTGCTTGGACCTGTCCGCTAGGTTGACAGAGGTGGGAAGGGGAAGGGTTTTAGGCCAGAATGTTCCCATTTAGAGGACTTTAAAGTTATAGCTTTTGTTCAGAGTGGGCACGTGTGTTATGTGAGTGCACTATTTATTCACTGCTGCTGAATATGGGGGGGGAAGTTAAGTCCTCTATGAAACATCTAGTCTTTCTAGATGTTCAAAAGTGCACAGCATATGCTAAAAGTAGAGAGCTAAAGTAACACCCTTTAAGTGTTTTGTGTTATTTCATAGGAGAGGTTGAGGAATGGAATTGTTCAACCTGATGCCCTGGAGAGTATGCCCACCGTCACTGGAGGGCCGGAGGGGAGCAAACATGCGGAGAAGGGCTCTGTGCCCGAGTTAGGTTAGTTTTGCCTAACCCTGTTCTGTCTGTGTGTTTTAGTTAATATTGCCTTGTATTGAAGGCTAACCAAATCCTAATGCTCAAAGCACGTTAACAGTAGAGGCAGCCACATAATCCCTTATGAAGGTTCTTCTGCTAGTATTCACGAAGGACTGTCTTCTGGAAGTGACCTTGGCTAATCCACGTCTTGGAGCTAAACGTGGTCCTGCACCTACACTGAAGTCGGGGAAGAGGGAGCCGAGGAAAGGTGAAGGGGTGGCTCTTTGTTAGCGTCTCCACCTCTAGAAGGCGGTATTAGATTATAATCAGAGGCTTATACATGCATTTTAATCAAAGATTTGTGTTTACTGTGGACAAAGCTCATTATTTTGCAACACCTAAGCTTTGGACATGGCCTGAGGTGACAACATGTGATAAAATAAGACAAATGAATTAGCCATTCTTTACCTTTTTGTTATAGATATAGGAAGACAAGTCCAGGACATGAAACCACCTCTAAGCAGGGTGAAACAGGACTTGTTGGTTAGGTTGGCAGCAGAGGGGCAGAAGTAGGAAAGGAGAGATGCCTGCAGATGTGTTCATATTTACGTTCATACAGCTAAAATGGCTGCATGCACATCAATGCTATGTCCTTTTTAGCCGTATGATAAGAATATATTAAGTAATTCCAGGGAAACATACCTTCCTGCTGTTAGAATAACCTTCCTATTGTTAGAATAGATCTAACAATGAATTCTCTTAGTGACATTACACTGAGCATGCTCTGTTGATTTATGTTTCATTTTAAATCGAGCGTTGAGGGAATGCAGTAACTTGAATCAGAACTTGGCCAATACTTTTTATCTAGAGGCCTGTTACCATTTTTGTGTTTATGAAATTTTTGTCCAAGAAAGCCAGGATGACACTTTTTCCTAACAGACGGAGTTAGTGTAGTGTATTCTTGGTTGTCAATATACTCACATGGCTTTGAGATTTTGGATTAGTAAATACAATGTATGAAAAAGGATGAGAGGTACTCGACAGTACAGGCTCAGTCCCATAAAGTTGGATGCTGTGCGTGCGCACTTAGGGCCCAGAAGGATCAACTGTAACATGTAAGCTGCTTGTGATTGTGGAGGACTTTGCTCTGGGCTTCTTGTGTTTTTCAGTTTCCTATATTAACTTTAGGGGAAAAATGGTTACTTTATAAAAGAGTAATTTTATGTGTGGTTGTTATAATCTATTCAGATTTGTAGGCTAACATAGATTTATTCATTTTATATATTTAATTAGAAGATAACACACCTCACTGTAACAAATGTTAAAGGTAAATAAAATATGTCTTAACATAGTAATTAAGAAAATGCCAGGAAGGCTATGTTAACCAGTATGATGAAAATGTGTCAAACGGTCTA
>CAUYPK010121165.1:0-14648 GCA_963574355.1 Loris lydekkerianus
AGACTTTACCTCTTTCATGTTTACATGGATGGAGCTGGAACATATTTTTCTTAGTAAAGTATCTCAAGAATGGAAGAAAAAGTATCCAATGTACTCAGCCCTACTATGAAACTAATTTATGGCTTTCACATGAAAGCTATAGCCCAGTTACAATCTGAAACTTTTTAAAAATTTAATTTCAGTAAGTAGGAAAAATATCAAAATGTTTTCTTCAGAATTGGCACATGAACTGATATGTTGTCAGCCCTTCAGTACTTACATATATTTTTTGATGATCTTACACATAAGCCAAACAGTTAACTAACTATAAAATTTGAAATCATATTTTTTCCATAAAACTTACTAGAAATTATTTCTTTTTGTCTTTTACCATTTAGTGTTACAGATATCTGAGGCCAGACTGATGTCTTTTCATTATATGTAACCATTTAAAATTTATGAAAGATACTTTTAAAATCTCATTATTTATAATGATATAAATACATATGATAATATTATTAATAATAAATATGTAATTGTTAAGCTGATGGCCCTCCTGGCTGACACCCTTGGCCTTCTCTCCTACTTCACCACTTTCCCGAGGAAGCAGTCTTCTTGATAATTGCCTTCAAGGATAGCACAAATTGGTTTCATCAACTAATAATTTTAAAATAGACTTCATCAACTCTGCTGCTTTGTTCTCATATAGCATCTACGGTATGGTAATGCTGTCTTTGGAGCAGTTCTTGAGGCCATTATAACACCATGACTTGCTGAAAAGAAAAATATTTTTCTCTGGTTCTTTCTATTGAAATTTTCTCAGTATCAAATTAAACCAGGTTAAGGAGGGAAATAACTCTAAAATGTACTCTATCAGCCTAAAGATTTTTAATGGACAGTCTTGTGGAGTCTATGTAATACTTTTCATGTCCAAACACCGAAAAAGGTTATTTAAAAATTAAGACTTTAATTACAACTCCAGTCCCTTGAAAATGATGGGCTTGTATTTGTTTTAAAAGAGATAATGCATGTGAAAGTGCTTTGTAAACAAAGGTAGTGGGTGACTTAGTCGGACACAGATGGGCTTTGATAACAGAACATTTGAGTTTGTAACAAAGGATTGGAAAATGTCTATCTTCAAGCTCATGACTTTGTTCTTTCTTTGAAAAATAGGGGCAAGGCAAGTACCTACTTGGTTGAATTTGTATGATAATTGGATAAGAATATATATGATGTACCTACCCCAAAATAGCTTTTTTTCTCCAACTACCAAATTTAATGGGAGAGAAACAAGATTTATATAAGTGTAGAAGAATGACATATTCCTATGTAGGAAGACTAAATATTATAAACATTCTAAGTTTTCTAAAATTCATATGTATGTTCACTGTAATTCAATAGGATTATATAATTATATATAATTATCACTATACCAAATAGATTACTTTTTAGCCTCCACCATCTCCTACCCTCTCACTTTCTTGATTTTCAGTGACCATTACATCTGTTTGTGCTGATGTGTGCCTACTCCCAATCATTAGAGAGCACGTGGAGTGCTTGTTTTTTCATTCCTGAGATACTTTACTTAGGATAATGGTTTCCAGTTCTCACCAAGATGCTATAGTAGACATTATTCCATTCCTTTTTATGGCTGAGAAGTACTTCATGGTATATACATATCACATTTTCTTAATCCACTCATGAATCGATGGGCAGTGTTGCTGCACAGACTCCAAGGAACATCAGTCTGGCGGTTTGTGATGGCGGTTGGTGGGTCCCTTCACAGCTTAGGCTCAGTGTCTGTTGTGGGGGGATCAGGGAGCCCTAGAGCTGTTTTCTCCTGTCCTTTCCCATGTGTGGTTGCCTCTCCCAGATACCTTCTTATCTTTCTGACTAGATCAACATGTTATCTTTTCTTTCACTCTGAATATTCCCCGTCAGTTCTCCAGTGAGTCACAATTCTCTTTCCAAGAAGGCCCGTGTGTAGGTGGGCATTCACTTGTAACTTTCAATCCTCTCTTTGAGGGCAGCACATGTGGGCAGCTTCTAGTCTACCATCTTGCCCTTCCCCCACAAAGTAGTTTTTTGATTAAAGTCCCATCTCATAAGGGGACAGGCAACCTGTTAGCTGTTACTTTTCTAGAAAGATGAACAAATACATGAAGAATAGCATCTTTCTTGGAAACTGATATCCATCCAGATATTTCTCTTATACAGGTTATTATTATTAGTGGATGAAACCAATTTGTTCTACCCTGGGAGAAAACAAAACAAAACAAAACAAAGCAAAACAAAACAAAACACAAAACAAAACAAAACACCAGTTCTCTCAGAAAGTTAAATAGCAGAAGGCATATTGTACCAACCAGGAGACTTGTCAGCTTAACTAGATGCTTCCATCTACTTAGTAACAATATTTGAACTCCAGACCATTGTCGATGTTCTCCGACTTATTAGCCAAACTGGGCATAGCGAAAGTCTACAACCTTGCAGGAAGTAACTGGAAGATGCTAGAGAGTAAGGTAGCAACCAGGTAGACAGGAGAACACCTGTGTTCCATGGGATGTGGGAGGGGAACATTGATTGCAAGAAAGTATCAGAGACCATTGATATGGTGGAGTTCTAAATGGATTGCAAAAAGGGAAGGACAGACAATCAATTTATTTCTCCACATCCCATTCTGATAGCTTGGACTAGGAAGAGGAAAACTTGTCAATTGTTAGTTAGATAACCATATGAATTCACACTCTCAACCCAAGCTGCACATTGTTTATTGATGGTCTCATGTCTCATTGTTAAGTATTTTATCAAAGGCTTCTGAAATGTCTGAGATATAAGATGATTATTGGCTCTAACATTTGAAGAGAAAAACCCCAAGGTCAAAAGTTTCATTTCAGCAAATGTCTCCAAAATGTCCTAAAAGGCTGCATTTATTAATTTTGGTCGTCTTTGAGAAGTTCATTACATTTGAAACTAGTTGAGTTTGGATTCTCTCCTTTCGCTATAGTTCTCCAGTATGCAGCATGATTGCTGAGATGTATCCAATAAAAAATTAAATACATTGTACAATGAAAAATAATTTCAAAACTGAAATTATAAAAAATCCTTTAAATATTATATAGCAAAACATTTATATTAATTGTGGGATATGAGTATATTCTAATATATTTGGTATAATGTGGGATGGAAACTACAAATTAGAAAGATGGCTCATTCCTACACCTTAAAATTACTCTAGTACCGAGTGGTTTTTATGTACTTTGTAAGCAAAAACTCTAAAAGCTTAATATGTTTTACTTTTCATAGTGCAGAAATAAACTACAAGCCATAAGCCTGAATGTGATAGAGTTGACTTTTTTCTTTGAGTATATTCTCTAAGCTCTCAGGACCCATGTTCAGCAACATTTGAGACATCTAAAAATAGTGGCATTTCCTAAAATCCGAGAGGATGCAAATAATTAAATCCTTAAAATGAGATAATAGCAGGAGAGTCGTACATTAATATAGCTACCAAAGTATTTTAATATAGAAATAAGCCTAACTTTTGGCAGTGATTTAGGCTGCTAAGCTTGACATTTGCCTAATTTATCATCTTGTTTGTGATCACATTGATGTGATGGAAGTCTGACATCTTGTACAAGTTTTTAGAATATTTATGATAGTCCATTTTTTGGAAGTTGAAAAATTCCACTAATTATATTGCAGAATCTGTCTATTTGTGTCTGTTTTGTCTTGGCAGCAAGGAAGATGTTCAGCAGAGTTTGCTCAGCTGTTCCATTACCCATCCCATGTTTCTAAATCTCAATATTTAATCCAATTGTTAAAATTCAGCTCAGACTATAAATCACTCCTGTCATGACTCCCTTTAAAAGTGCCTGCAGATATTGCTATTCACCCTTACTATTTGTCCTTGACTGTGCCTCTTGAATCATTGGCTAAGCCTTGGTGAGGAAAATAGCAGCTTCTTTAGGTATTTCCAGCAGAAGGAGGTTTAATATTGGGAATTAGAGGCTCACACAACATTAAAGGCCGGATGAATAAAAGTCAGAGGGGTGTATTTCAGGGAATTTACCATCTGCTGATGCCCATATTCTTCAATATAATTGCCAGAGAAAAATAACGCTTTCCTTGTCTAGTGCCATCCAAATCTCTTGCAGGTGCCTCTCCTTGGCAGGATCTAATTCAAACCCTGCTGGCAATGGAGTCTGGGAAATGTAGTTTCCAGAGTTTATGCCATGCTAGCACAGGGAAGAGTTATAGATAGGTGGGAATGGTTCCTAGAATCAATAAGCAGTATCTTTTTCCTAAGTATTTCCATAATGTCTTTGTCCAATCATTTCCAATCATTCAAAATATATTTGGGAAATAGCTAATGAAGCCTGCGTTTATCAAAATTGTAAGCATCAGAAATGTGGCCTGGAAGATAGTAACTAGATATTCTAACAAAAAGAGGTTTCTGTGACAAAAAATAGATTGAAAAATGATGTATTCTCTGTCTCCCTCTGGATTATTTTAAATGTAAATTAGTTCATGATTTTTTTTCATTGTCCTCATTGATGTACCATGTTTTCTCTTTTTCAGACCCAGTATTTCCTAAAGCTTATTTTTTCTATAAGTATTTTAATTGCAGCACACTTCTTCAACATACTGCAGACTAGTGTGGGCATGTTAAGTCATTCAAAAACTTTTATTGAGACCTATTTGGAAAACTGAATTAGTTTGTTGTCAAACCACGGAAGGTATTGAATGTCAAACCTTTTGTGGATCATATTTATGTAAATTGATTTTGCATACAGATAGAGATTTCACTGATTTCACTTCTTTTGGAGGGGAGGGAGTTGACAAAATTTGGTATTCAAAAATGTGAATGAAAACAAGCATGCTTATTCTAATCATTTGTCAACTTTATCTTGTCTCAAGTTTAGTGGCTCATTTAAAAAAAATTTTCTTAGTTTCATAGTGGGGATGGTTAGAAGAGATGCTGTTAGTTCTTAACTGTGTACTAAATGACATCAAAATCTGAGAGAAGAAAGTCAGAATTAATATAATTTGTAAAATAGCCTTATTATGAAAATGCATTTAGAGTGGGAGCTGTCAACCCTCCAAATCATTAACCATTAATTCAGTTAATTAACTAAATCATGATCCTTTAATAGGAAAGTCTAACATTTCAGAGAAATCTTTGATGACATGTTATCTGATCTTCTTGCAATAATTGCTCTCAAATGTATTCCACAACATATTTTTGGAACAGAACCACATTGGCTAAGGAATCACAGTCATGTGAATATTGAACTGGATCATCCGTGGAGTGCTCTTTTATAGGAAAATAGTATAGACTGAGTTTTCTGGGAAATTGCTTCAATGATCTTTATATAGAGATAATCGGAATTTGGTTGTTATATCATGATGCCATTCTGAAGAATGGACTTTAAATTAAATAGCAAGAGTCATAGAATCTTAAGCTTGGAAGCGAGCCTAGAGGTTATCTAGTAGAACCAATCATCTGATGCTTGACTTCTACAACATTCCTAATGAGAAACTTTATGGACCTCGTTTGAAATCCTTAAGGTAGTCCCTTCTAACATTAAATTTATAAACCTACTGTAGAAATTCCAATGATTTATAAACATATAAAATCTTTATTACATCAATCTGAACTCTGCCTCTTGTAGTTTTAGTCTGGTTTTGCAAAAACACTCTTTGAAGCCCAAAAGAACAAACCTAATCCTTCTTTCCCATGCCAGCTTTTCACATATTTAAAGATAGGGGGTTCTCTGAGTCTTCCTTTATCCTCACTAAGTATTCTCTAATTTATTTTAGTATCATTAATTGTTTCCTATAAATATCATGGTATTGAGTTTAATTGAGTAACAACATACACTACTGCTTTGCTTACATCCACATCTAACTGGAAAGGAAGCTGGGAAATATCCTGATTGAGGGTAGCAATGTGCCCAACTACAATTCTTTTCCTTTTTTATGGAAGAAGTAGAGAACACGCATGTTAAAATAATTAATAGGCTCTTCTATGTGAACATTTCACCTGTACTTGTAAATTTCTCCTTTGCTTCTAGTTGTACCAGTTTTGTTCTGATACTCAAATTTTATTTAATATTACTTTAGATATGCCTACTTTCTTTCCATTGTTTTTTTCTTTGTATCTTTGTCCAATCTTTTATTCTAAGGCTTTCTCTATCTTTTAAGGATTTCTCTATGAAAATGATAATCATAATTTTGTATCTGTGGAATTTCATAAATTTATGTTGATTAATGTTACTGCTGTATTTAGATGTATTTTTCTACTATATTATTTTATACCTTTTATTTATCCCCTTTTTTCTATTTATTTTTACTTTTTCTCTATTTCTTCCTTTTGGATTATTTGAGTTTCTCTTCTCATAATTTCATATTTTTCTCTCTAGTAGATTAGAAATAAGGACTGTTTTTAGTTTTTAATGGTTATCCTGATAATCATGGAGTTTTGTTAGCTCCCTCTACCCCAAACCTACAAGGAACATACCTGTAGTCAAACAAAGTTGGGTTTCTTGTGGCAGCAAAGAAGACAACATACCATTAACAACTATAAGGTGTCTTAGTAAGAGAGTGTTAAGTTGGGCTTGTAACAGGACTTGGGCTTATTTTAGGTAATTTTGGTGTAGGTTCAAGGATCAGGGCTTTGCTCCAAATTGGATGCTGTCAAAAAGCAGGGCCAATTGGATGGCTTGGAAATCATTATTTATTTTATTTTGTTTTATTTTTTGCAGTTTTTGGTTGGGGCTGGGTTTGAACCCGCCACCTCCAGCATATGGGGCCGGCGCCCTACTCCTTTGAGCCACAGGCGCTGCCCAGAAATTATTTTTTGTCCAGAAGGCAGAAGGAAAGAAGATAGGTTAAAACTGTCATTGGTAAATAAGCAGAAACCATTTATATTAGCCAAGATGAAGAATGTTTGGCCATGTTTGTAGTCTGAATCCCCATTCTTGCCTGAGTCTTTATTTACTTTTCCCACACATGTGGCCCTTCAAAACTTAAGCATTAAGTCAATATCCAGAGAATTTACTATGTTGGGAAGTCTATGTTGTGAAGTTGATTTTTTTTTCTTTTTTCTTTTTAAAATAGATTTTCTTCCAATACTGGATTTTTACTTTATTATATATCCTTATATAACCTAGCTCTTTTTAATTTTAATAAGATTCAAGTTTTCTACATCACAACCAATATTCCTTTGTCTGAGAGGCCCTTCATGACTCCATAATATAAAGTAACATGCCTCCTCATTTCCTCTTATTTTATACCTGTTGATTCCCTTTATTGTACTTACTGATATAAACCATCCTTATAACATTTACATTTTTAGTTTTGTTGTTTATTGTCTACATTTTCCAGACTAAAATGTAAGTGCAGGGACCACCCTGTTCACCCTTGTAATCATAGTACCCAGCACAATGGTGGTTTCACAATAGGTGCTCAGATCCCCTAGGATCCCTGGATTCTTTGTGTGTGCCCATCTCCCACCTACTCTGTGTTCTGCTTTGCTTTACTTTTGATACCTGCATAGGATTTATCCCTCTCTTCAAAGAATTACCCTTTGGCTACTGGAACTGCTTTCCTCATGCACACAGAGAGTTGGAACTATGTGAGGGTGTACATTGCCACTTTGGGTGGGCTTTAGCCAAAGAGGAACTGCTTGAGACTACTGGAGGTGCAGCTTACATTTTGGTTTAAAGTTGAGAGCTTGCTTCCTCTACTTCATCACTGGTCTTTTCTGGGGGTGTTTCCTTAAAAAAAAATCACTTGCAAGGAATCCTCTTTTGAGGGTGTACCTCTTAGGTCCTCCAACCTAAGACTGCTCAATAAATATTTGTTGAATGAATAAGTTTCTTTGCATTATCATACTTTTTTGTTAGACTGTTATACTAGCTCTTATTTTCTCTCATTTCAAAGACTATCTTTTTCTTGGATTTTATTTAAGTCACAATATAATTTGTTGTATACTATATAGAGCAAATATTTTTTCTGACTATCAAATGTTATGCCCTAGTATAGAATATTCTTGTGCCCCATGCAGTGAAGTTTTGTTAGTTTGTTTACCTATCATTGAATGAAAAACAACTGATCCAGGAAATTACTTTCCAATTAATTGTGTTAAACAATTATTGTTAGTTGCCTTCCATGGTTACCCAGTTGCCTTTTAGAACTACCTTTCTGGTCTAAACTTTTAGGCATTTGTATGTTCAAAGCTCTTACCTGAATTCCTTAATGCTGACAGTTATTATTTTAGAAATTAGAAAGAACCTTTTGATGCCTGGGTAGTGTCATATGTGATGTATACAGGTAGGAGGGAGCTAATTTATTTTTTAAGAATTTGGTGGAACCTATACTTCATCATTTACTTCATGTCAGACTCTTCTCTTTCCCTTAAGAGAAAAAGATTTGACTCATTATCAAAATTTAGTGTTCAAATTATTGTAAATATATTGCCCTCACATTGGTTTCTCTCTATTCTAATCAGGCATCATGAGTGTTTGTAGACTTATCTTTTTCAAATAAAATCAAGAACAAAAGAACTATTCTGAAGATTTACAAAACAAAAAATTGGTTCTTAGAAAAGATAAACAAAATGGAAAACTCTTGACCAGATTAACCAGAAACAGAAATGTAGGTTTTCTAATAAACTCAATCAGAAACGAAAAAGGGGATATAACAACAGATACCACAGAAATGCAAAATATTATTACTTAATAATACAAAAATCTCTATGCCCAGAAATTTGAAAACGTGGAGAAAATTGACCATGTGTGATTCCTGGAATCACACTACCTCTTTTGACTCAGTGAGGAAGAAATAGATCTCTTGAACAGATCAATATCAAGCACCGAAATTAAAACAACAACAAAAAAGCTGCCAACAAAAAAAAAGTCCCATACCAGATGGTTTCACACCAGAATTCTACTAAATCTTCAAAGAATATCTTGTACTTATATTGCATAATTCATTCCAAACATTGAGAAGGAAGGAATCCTCCCTAACTCCTGCTATGCAGTAAATATCACCCTGACACCAAAACCAGGAAAGGACTCAACAAAAAAGGAAACTACAAATCAATATCATTAATGAACATCAACCCAAAAATACTCAATAAAGTTTTAGCAAACAGAAAAAAAGCTACACATTGAAGAAAACTCATCATAATTAAGTGGACTTCATTCCAGGGATACAAGACTGGTTCAACATATGCAAATTTATAAATAGAATGTACTAAATAAACAAACAAAAACAAAAATCCTCTCACTACACACAGAAAACACATTTGACAAAATTCAGCATTTTTTTAGGTAAGAAAATTGGCATCAATGGGACATTCTTTAAGCTAATTGAAGCCATCTATGACAAACCCACAGCCAACCTCATATTGAATGGAGAAAAACTGAAAGCATTCCCTCTTAGAACTGGAACCAGCAAAAGATGTTTGCTGTTGCCACTACAATTTAACATAGAGCTAGAAGTACTGGCCAATGCAATCAGAAAAAAGAAGGATATCAAGGGTATCCAAATGGGACAGAAGAAATCCAATTATTGTTCTTTGGTGATGATATGATGTTCTATCTAGAAGATCCAAAGAACTCAACCATGAGACTCCTGGAATTGAAGAAGAAATACAGCAATGTCTCAGTATATAAAATCAATGTACACAAATCAGTAACCTTTATACACACCAAAAGCAGTCAAACTGAGAATCAAGTCAAAGACATAATACCTAATACCCTTCACTCTAGCACCAAAGAAAATGAAATACCTTGGAATACATTTAACAAAGGATATGAAGGATATTCACAGCAAGAATTAAAAAACATTGAAGAAAGAAATTGCATAAGATGTTAACAGGTATAAGAACATACCATACTGATGGCTTGGAAGAATCAACATTGTTAAAATGTCTATCTTACCCAAAGCAATCTACAAATTTAATGCAATCCCCATTAAAATGCCAAAATTATACTTTGAAGATCTTGAAAAAATAGTTCTATGTTTCATTATAGAACCAGAAAAAAAAACCTGAGTAGCCAGTGCAATCTAAGAAATAAAAATAAATCTGGAAGCATCACTTTACCAGATTTCAGGCTATTACAAATTTATAGTGGTCAAAACAGCATGGTATGGGCATCAAGATAGAGATATAGATTAAAGGAACAGAACAGAGAATCTAGAGTTGAAACAAGCCTCATATTTTCAATCTGATCTTTGGCAAAGCAAATAAAGAATATACACTGGGGAAAGGAATCCTTATTCAACAAATGGTGCTGGGAACACTTGTTAGCCACAGGTAAAAGACTGAAACTGGACCTACACCTTTTGCCACTTACAAAAATTAACACACAACAGATAAAAGATTCTAATATACAACATGAAACTATTATAAACCCTAGAAGAAAGTAAGGAGAAACTCTTAATCAGCCTAGGGAAAGAATTTATGAAGAAGATCCCACTAGCAATTGTAAGGACAACAAAAATAAATAAATAGACTTGATCGAGTTAAAAAGCTACAGTTTCAATTTTTCCCTCCCTAACATTTATTCTAATTTTCACTTGGATTAAAGTTTTACATTTCTCTCATTATGCTTCACTCTTTCACCTCCATTACTTAAAAAAAAACTTTATATCTTAATTGACAAATAATAATTATACATTTTTCATGAAGTACATAGTGCTGTTTTGATATGTTTGTTACAGTGATCAGATTAGTGTTTTAGCATCATCTCAAATGTTAGTCATTTCTTTGTGTTGGGAACACCCAATATCTACCTTCTAGCTCTTTAAAACTGTATAATATATTGTGGTTAACTATAGCCATCCCATAGTGGTATGGAAATGTAGAATTCATTCCTCCTATCTAGCTATAATTTTGGATCCTTTATCAGATCTCTATCTATCCCTCCTTTGTCCCTACACTTTCCAGTCTCTAATATTCTATGTTCTACTTTCTACTTCTATAAGATCAACTATTTTTAGCTTCCACATATGAATGAGAACATGCAGTGCTTGAATTTTTATTCTTGCCCTATTTCATGTAACATAATGTCCTCCATTTCCATCCATGTTGCCATAACGACAGAATTATATTCTTTTCTTTATGGCCGAATAATATTCCATCATGCCTGTGTACCACATTTTCTTTATTCATATGCTGTTGAACACATAGATTGGTTCAATTAATATACATACCTTGGCTATTGTGAATAGAATTACAACAAACATGGGGATGCAAATGTCTCTTCAATTTCTTGTCCTTGGATAAATTATTTTATATATACTGTTCCTTCTGCCTGAAAAGTTATTGCCTAGTTTTATTATTTGAAATAATCCTCATTATAGTCCAAGTTTCAGGTTAAATACTTCTTCAGTGGCACTTTACCCAGCCTGTACTTTCTACCCACGTCACACAGAGTGAACTTCCTCCTTTCAGCTAAGCCCTGTGGTGCTCTCTGTCTGCACCACCCATAAGTGTGGTGCTTGTTGACCTGATTTCTCTTTAACACTTATTCACCCAGCTGTTGAGAATGCTGCCACTGACAGCTCTTAGTTCTCAGGCATCTTAGGGAATTTTCCTCATCTACAAAGACCTGCCTCACCCAAATTATGTTTCCTTCTCAGGAGCAGAGTACATCCAATGTCTTGTTGATATGGGGGTTGCAAAGACCTGACCTGTTGTACCAGTTTAGGACAACTTTGAAGGGCTGTCTCAGCTCCCCGTGGGACTGACTGAGGATGTTGTTGAGACCACATGAAAACCAGCCTTTTCCTATGCCAAGCCTCTCTTCTTTCCCTTCCTCTGTGGGTGTTATACACAGAGCACGCCCTAATAACCTTCCTGTATAATTAAGCTTCTCAGAATCTTTGTTCGATGAAAGCTGACAACACAACAGTTACACATTATCAAACTTAATGTTCATCCTTGTTTAATTGTGAACATTTTTAGGATGGTACAATGATGTTAATTTTTATTTTCTAAGCTTTTAACATAGTCCCTGACACGGAATATGGTCAACAGTATTTCTCATTTAATGAGTGGGTGGATGTATATTCTCTTATTCTGACTACTTGGATAAAAATAATACATCTTATCTATTTTTCTCCTTTTCATTTCTATGGGCTTATATGTTATTAACTTACAAAATTTTCTTATGCTCAATATTAGTTTATGGCAGTGTCTATAATATATCATACTGATTCTGCTTTCCTCTTAAATATAATTAACTGAATAACATTGTATTTATTCATCTAAAATAAATGGTCTGCATAGGACTAAAATTTCAAAATCCATATAAACAAGTCGATTTTTTTCCTCTAGAATAAAATCTGCAAGTGATTAAGTGATTTTTTTTTTTTTCTGAAATCAGGCTTATTGTTTTTTTTTTTAAGGAAGAAAAGCTATTAGTTTGTGTAAACTAATGTTGTAGACGATTTGAATTACTTAGAAAGGCTTACTCTTATAAGTTACAAATTTCCATTAGAACTTTCCTAAGGCTTACATGCAGGTTTCTTCTGCACTTGAAAGGACTTTTTAACATTTATGTATATTCTGCATACATGAGACTATATGTACTCTCTATATTGACAGGCATATATTTTAGAGAGGGAATGTAATAGGAAGTATATCAAATTAGGACACAGATGACCCCAATTTATTTTGGCTCCTGACAATTTCTTGGAACTTTGAATAATTATTATTTGATATCTTTACCATTTAACACTCGTACTGGAAATATTATCAAAATTAGCTAATCATGAGAAAGCCCTGTAGGTATACTATTTTCATTGTTATCGTATAAAATCATTGAGACATTAGAAGTTCAAGCAGCTTGCTTAATTAAGATAAGAAAACTAGAGGAGCTGGCATTTGATAGTGAGTCAAAGTTACACTTAGCATTAAATTTCCTTGAGGGGAAAAATATGAAATGGGCTCAATTGGTTTCTGAATATTACCCGTTTCCTGTCATCAATCCTGCTAATAACTTTAAACGTATTAATTGATGAGTGCTGAAGATGCGGCCCCAGTCAGGGATGTTAACATTAAGAAAACAAATGTAAAGATCATCCTTTAGTTTTTGGCTCTTCTCTAAGTCATCTTCCATAATATATAGCTGGACAACAGGAATGAAATGCCCAGGATCAGACTCAAACTATGTCTTCTGTCCTTATTCTTCCTATACTTCATTTTTTTTTTCTATATGAAATTGTGAACAAAAGGAGCCTCGCTGCAATAATTTTGTGTTTTCAGAATCTTGTTTAGGATGTGTTTTCTCCAATAATTAAATTCTAAGACACTAATACCACACTGGATATGACTGATTGGAACTCCTCATTCTTTCCTAACTTGTTCTGTGTCCTATCCTCTTCTTCAAAGGCTAGAAACTAAGAACTACATTTTCAGGCTCCTTTGCAGCCAGGATTCTAAATATGCATTAGCTCCTTTCAGTTAGATTTACTCATAAGAGATTTTGTGGGTAGACTTTAGGCAGAAACCAAATTCCAGAGGCTGTTTCTGCTGGCCTGCAGGGGTTGTAAAGTCAACTGAATGTCTAGGAAAATCTGTGGCAATCAAAATCAGATTGAAATAACCAACTTTATGGGTGTGCAGAGGCAGCTTCCTTATCCTTGGATCTTATCTATGGTGGCATGTTTTAAACCCAAGAGTTTCAGTGATGGCTCCTGATTCCTGCTCCTCTAGGGTTTCCAAAGGTGTCTTAACACCTAGGTTTCTGTTTTAAATTTGTTTTTCTTTAAAATATGTAGAATAATTTGTGTTTCCTGCTAGAAATCCTGACTTACACAAACACATGGTATAGATACTTCATGGTAGCAGTTTTTAACTCTTGTTTTTGAAGTTTAGAGAGTAAATCTTACACATAAGTTATTCACACTGAATAACAACAGCCACCCAGTTATCAATTGTCAATATTGCCAAAGATAGTATTAAAGACAGACTTTCTCTAAATCATGAGCTCAAAGGTGCTTTTTCCTTTTAACCTTCAGAGTTATAGCCTGTTCTAAGAGGAGTTTCCTCTAGAAAAAAAAAAAATATATATTTATATATATAAATATATATATATAAAATATATATAAATATATATAATATATATAAACATATATATATAAAATATATATATAAATATATATATAAAATATATATATAAATATATATATATAAAATATATATATATATATTTTATATATATATATATATTTCTTTTTTTTGCAGTTTTTTTTTTTGCAGTTTTTGGCCAGGGCTGGTTTTGAACTGGCCACGTCTGGCATATGGGGCAGGCTCCCTACTCCTTTGAGCCACAGGCACCACTCTCCTCTGGTATTTTTATCTTCATTTCCTCCTCTGGCATCGTTTTTTGCCAACATTAAACTGAGATGAGTTGAGAAGCAAGCTTAAGGGTCAAGAAACAGAGGTCGGAAGACTGGCTTGAAATCTACAGCTTTGCCTCACTACTCATGTGACCTGACACTAGTCCATTCTTTATTCTGAGGCTATAGTTATATTTAAGAAAAAAAAAAAAAAAAAAAAGGAGGGCAGGGCAGTGCCTGTGGCTAAAGGAGTAGGGCGCCAGCTCCATATACTGGCGGTGGTGGGGTCAAGCCTGGTCCCGGCCAAAAAC
>CAUYPK010121171.1:0-16784 GCA_963574355.1 Loris lydekkerianus
TTCAATAAATTAGTTGTTTTTATTATTTTTTTTTTTTTTTTTTTTTTTTTTTTTTTTTTTTTTTTTTTTGAGGGCTCTAGGAAAAATTCATTTCTTGGATCTTTCAGCTTTTTTTTTCTTTTTTTTTATTATTAAATCATAGCTGTGTACATCAATGCAATCATGGGGCACCATACACTGGTTTTATATACCATTTGACGTATTTTCATCACACTGGTTGTTGCATGACCAGAGACGCAAAAGAACAGCAGCTTTGCCTTGGCGAGTGAGCTTTGCTCACTCCTGCAATTATTAAGGTTAAACAAGAGACAGACTACACAGTATGCAGGGATTTAATTTTATATACTTCTAGTCATGTATATACTTTATTATCTCTTAGTTTTATCATTACCTCATTTTACTTATCTGAAATTAACTTATAAGGAAATAGCCTGTTACCACATTAACACAATTACTTCTGCAATAAACATCCTCTTCTAGACACTGACTAATGTCTTGGGCAGGTATCTAAATAAAGATTACAGAGAAGAAAGTAGCCACAGGGGAACAGAGTTAATGGAAGAGTACCTTCAAGCATTCACTCAGTTTACTCAGCATGAAATAACAACTGTGTCACTCCTCAGGGCAGAGCACCTATAGACCTCTGACAATATGTTTTTAACATACATCAACCCTCTGGCCCGTATCTCTGAGGAAGGGCAGCATGCCCTTTGACCTCATGCTTAACAGGGTGCACAACTTCAGAGAATTGGCTTGTGGAATTTTAAGTCCAGGCAAGCTAACTCTGTGCATGTCCCAGGGGGGCCCAGGTCCCTTAAGCCTCTGCAAGAATAGCAAGCTGTTTTAAACTCACACTGAGTTCACTTTGTGTGCTTGATGTAGAATATGTTTATTTCTAAATAATATCCTACACTGGTTAACATAGCCTTCCTGGCATTTTCTTAGTTATTGCTTCAAGACATTTATATTCTACATTTACTAAGTTTCACATGTACCCTTGTAAGATGCACCATTCCCAATATCCATTAGATTGTATCAGCATCTCTCCAGTTTCTTTTCTATTGTCACATTTCCTTTTTTCCTTTGATTTTGACCCATATCTCTCTTATTTGAAGGACCTGTTAGATAACATGCAGACATAGACAATACAAAATAATTGCCTTTTTTCAAAATCCTCACCTTAATCACATATACAGAGATGTAAGGTAACACTTTCATAGCTTTGGAACAATAGGATACAGGTATCTTTGGGAGTGGATGCATTAATAGGTTTAATAAAAACAATATTCATAATAGCCAATAATTTAAAGTGATCCAAATGTTTCTTTAATAGTGAATGGATAAATAAAAGATAGTATATATACACAAAATGAAATACTTTCAGCAATATAAAAGGAGCAACTACTGGTACAAGCTTACAAAATGAATAAATGGCAAAAGTGTTATGATAAGCAAAAGTTATCATATGTTGGCACAAAAACTACAGGATGTATGATTCAATTTATATATATCCAGAAAAGTCCAATGTATAGAGATGGCAAGCAGATTAGTAATTGTTTGTTAGCAGTGCTAGGAATGGAGATTAATTACAAAAGGGCACAGATGCTACTTTCACCACTGTATAAGTTATCAAAACTCATTGAATATTTTGCTATATAAATTATACCTCTTAAAACAATGGTATTAGTACATTTATAGATAAAAAAGGGTATTCATAAATAGGTGTCCAGATGTTGGAATTTGAAAACATAATATGTAACACAGACAATATTTATTTATTCATTTATTTATTTTAGAAAGACGGAGGTCTTGTTATGTTGCCCAGGCCAGATTCAAACTATCCTCCTTAGTAGCAGGGATCACTATCCCTGCCCATTGGTGATCTTTTAATTCACAGAGAATTCATGTTTATATGAAAAAAATAACTTCTAAATAGGTCTACCTATCTTAAAAAGAAACAAATTACACCTTGTATTTTAATCATTATATGAAAAGAAACTCAATTAAGAATTAATTTTGTATAATAAAAATATAAATCCTAAGAAAATTTCTAATCATTAACATGTACTAGAAAATGGGCAACAGTCTCAGAGCTATAAAAATCAGTACATTTAGTAATATAAGCAGTTATATAAATACAGCTCGTTTAACTGAAAATAGCAAGAATTGTTGGGAAGAAAAACCATACATGTGTGAAAGATAAAATGCAAAATGTTTCCTACCTGCTGATAATGAAAATACCAGGAACCCAATGGAGAAATGACCAACTATGATAGATTAATTTTTAAATTGCAATAAAGTATCTGAAACATATTTCACACTCTGATCAGTTAAGGTAAATGAAAATTATAGCAATAAATTTTCACCACTTTAAGATTTTTGATTTGACATAATATTTTAAAATAATTATAGATAATATTGTGGGACATGTCAGAAAAGAAATCTGCCTACAGATTGCTCTAGAATTTATAAATTATTGTAGATGGTTTTGAAACATGTATCTATTACAATTTGAAAATGAAATAGATACTATCATCCACAAAGGCCTCTTCTCTAAATAATCACCTTATAATTTAAAACAAAATATGAGAATAAATGAAAACACAATTATTCTATCTTTATTCAGAATGGCAATAGGAAAGAAAACAAATTTCAGTCATTAGGTAAATGCTTGAATAAATTGCTGAACATCCTTATTATAACAGATGTATGTCTATTTGTGTTCAAATATATCTCCTTTTCATTCCATTCCATATACTTTTTATTGAAGAGTATAAAATGGTATAAAATTCATTTTCCAAACTCCCACACCTAATGACATCTGGAAAATGTTTCTACTCTGAGCTCTTGAAGGAGGGGAAGAGAATCTCAGGTTTTTCTTCCCTTCTCTGTGCTCTGCTTCTGGCAGTGACTGTGTCTTCTCTAGAACTCCAAGAACTCCTTTGGATAATAATTAACTTTCAAGTCATAGTGCACTGACATTGAATTTCTGAAACACAATGGCATTTATATAATTTCTACAATGGAATCTATATATTATCTCTATCATACAGAAAGAAAAATTTATTAGTGTTAGAGACAATATAAAAATCATAGTACCCCCAGATCTGTACACACACACACACACACACACACACACACAGATATCTGACATTAAGTTCGTGAACCTTTATAATGAACACTAACAGAATATTTTGTATGCATTGTCATGAAATTTTTAAAAACTTTTTCAGTCAGTTCCCTTTGTATAACCTTTGATATAGCTATGACAATTATTAAGATGCATCATGTTTATTATTTCCATTTTAATAATTGTAATAATTAATAATTAATAATAAATAATTATGTAATAATTAATAATAAATAATAATGTAATAATTAATGATAAATAAAGCATGTGTTATTACACAGGAATATATCTACAATAATTTATTTGACTTATTTATTTTTTCCATTTTTAAGGACAAGTAATGCATCTGTTACTATATGAATCATCTTCCCAATATATATTCCTTCATGACAGAAGTTTATTATTTAATAAACAAAATGCCTCACCAATAAATATATAACATATAAAGTAAAGGTATATTAAGATAAACAATACATTGTGTTAAGGGAAACAAGAACTCAATATTATCTCAAAAATGGAAACGTTTTATTATATAAATTTTCAACCTAAAATAACACACAAGATAAAGTTAGGTCCAGATACATTGTGTTTACTTGAGAATGACAAATAAGAATTATAATGCAGAAGGCATGAAATGTTAAGCTAATGGGTGAGGAAAGGGTAAAGAGTGAACTTTTATTAGCAAAGAGAAAAGTTCCCACGAGCTGCTTAGGAACAGAGTTCGTTGGTTGGTTCCAGCAGCTCAAAGCCAGAGTTAGCACATTAGTGGACAAGCCAGGACTTGGGCAAGCCATTTTCGTGAATTACTGCATTTCTAAGGGAGGTGTAGTGATACACCTCGCCCACACCAAAGATGCATGTAGTACATGAAAGGCTTTCTTGTGGGCTTTTACAAAGTCCTTGGGAGCAGCATTTTTTTTTTTTTTTTTTCCTTAATTGTTGGGGAATCATTGAGGGTACAATAAGCCAGGTTAGACTGATTGCATTTGTTAGGTAAAGTCCCTCTTGCAATCATGTCTTGCCCCCAGAAGGTGTGGCACACACCCAGGCCCCACCCCCTCCCTCCTTCCCTCTATCAAAATTGAGTACATAGGATTCATGCTTCTCCATTCTTGTGATGCTTTACTAAGAATAATGTTTTCCACTTCCATCCAGGTTAATACGAAGGATGTAAAGTCTCCATTTTTTTTAATAGCTGAGTAGTATTCCATGGTACACATATACCACTACTGGGCACCTATGCAGTAGGAGCAGCTTCTATCTCAGACTTGGATGAGCTTTTCTCTGGGGTATGAGCCTTCTCTTCATGGCCTCCCAGCTCTATTTGTATAGGTTTCCCAAAAGTAATTTCAACCTGCAACCTTCACAGTATACTCTCAAGTTTGAATTGTTTACTGATTTTAATTTTCATGAAATCTATAAATAACTGTATTTTTATAATAGTGAAAATAGGAAACAACCCAAACTTGAAAATATGTAAAGTAGTTACATTTATATATGTGTGTGTGTGTGTGTATATATATATATGTGTGTATATATATGCAATGTGCTATAAATCAAAAATTTTCTAAAATACAAGTAAAAAATGTTTCAAAACATAGAAAAATTATGGATACAAAATTATTTAGCAAGGACTTATCTCTGAATGGGCTTGTGGTGATGGCTGGAAGAGAGGGAAAAATATATTTTGGGGATGATGGGAATATTCTGTAATTTAGTAGAGGTCTGGAATATGTACTCTTTATAAAACTCACAAAATGTACCTGTAAAATGTGTGAATTCCACCTAATATAAGCTTCATCAAAGAAAAAATTCTGTAAAGAAAAAACTACGTATATAAAAAAAATCAAAAGGGGGGTATCTTGGTTGTGACATTAATAAATTTTTAATATTTTTGTTTCATATTTTGTTTAATTACCTATAAATTGTATAATCAAAGAATAAAATGAAACTGATTAAAATACTAAAACAATATGAACCACTCTCAGAAAGTTCCTAGTTAATTCTAGAATGAAGGTTCCTAAGAAGTATTAATAATAAAATATTAATTAATTGCTATGGTTGGAAATCCCCTCCTAAACTCGTGTTGAAATGTAATTGCCAATGTAACAGCTTGGGAAGTGAGGCCTTTTGAAGGTGATTAGACCATGGTGAACTGCCCTAGTGAATGGATTAGGATTAATGCCATTATCAGGGGTATGGGTTCATTATTGTGGAAGTGGGGGTTCTAATAAAAAAGGATATGTTGCACCCATTTTTTTTTCTTTCTTTCTCTTTCTCCTCTCTCTCTCTCTCTCATTTTTTCTTACCAGGTGATGCTTTCCACTGTGTTATGATACAACAAAAGGCCCTTATCAGAAATAGACCCTCACTCTTGGATTTATTTCCCAGCTTCTAGAGCTATGGAGCCAAACACATCTATTTTACAATTAAATTCTAACAGCAGAAAATGACTAATATATTTATGTTTTGAATTTTATAGTTGTACAACAAAGCATTTTATTTAAAACATAGTGTCTAACAATTCTTCCTATATCCCTTTGATACTATTTTACCTACTGGTTTATTAGAGACTTTTATATTATTTGACAACTTTGAGTAATATGTTAATTACAAAGCATAGCGTTTTACATATATAGTATACATTTATTTTTAAATCCTATAGCAGGAAAGAAGTATGCAGTCAGCATTATTATACATGATTGAATTGCTAATGTGACTCATCCCGATTTTGCAGGCAATTCAAAAATAGAACATCTAAAAGTATTTCAAGCAGCAGCAAACCAAATTGATTTTGAGAGAAACCACATAGAAAAACAATGAGGATTTTTATGATTTTAAGATGTATTTTTCCCAAGCCACGTTTCATTTAGCATTCACTATCGATGCATGTTTACATATTGCTTCATTTATAATAATCAAATGTTTAACCCTCATAATTTTGATAGACAAGGAACTTTCTTTTTTTCTGGTTTGTATAGCTATTGACATACTTCATTATTAGTTTCTAATTGGTTTTGATTTTGCATAGCTGTAAAACTTATTTGAATAAGTTCATTATATTGCTGCCAAGAGAGACAAAATTTAATTAATTAGAGGTCATCACATTTCCAGATTGAGTTAATTAAAGATCTAATTAAGACTCTCAAGGATAAGTAGATTGTCAGTTGGGAAACATGAGCACAAAGAAAACTCCAAAGTCTACCTTAAGGTTAATAGTTTTTTCAACTAAAATTTGTGTTCCGTGGCCTTGCCCTTCTCTATTTCATCTTTAAATGCTAAGGAATGAACGTCAAGAAGATTACATGTGATTAACGTCCTCTAGTCATAGTAAATACAACTTTATCAAGTCTTCCAAAAACAAGCAAGATTTAGATCTTTAATATGTAAAGGCCATTAGAAAACTTACATTTCTTCCTATCAAAATTGGTGAAAACTAACTGACGAAAGATGAATTAATAGGAGAAAAGACATACAAATGTATGAATGTGCATGGGGGAGATTACAAGGACATGGCAGAAATGCAAAAAAAGATTAGATATTTTTGATAGGTGGAGCTACATAGCATAGCTCACTTAAGAAAATACTCTCTTTTCATTTTATGAGACACCAACATATTTCATAGTGATATTCAATCAGAATAGGAAATTTAGTTAACCCTCAAATTATATGGCTTATCTCTTCTAGACATTCACCAATCATTTCTAAACTATTTAAATTTAGAAAATGCAGATTCTTGAGTTTATAGTCAATGATTAAAATAGGTCCCTTATTTAAGTTGTGTGGGATAATTCTTCTATTAGCGTATAATTGTTTTTGGAATACCACTTTTAACAAACCATTACTTTAGTTGTGAAAGTTTCCTTTCTTAAAGTAGAAAACCTTTAATATATGTTGCAGTATCAACTGGGGGACTGTGACAAGCTCTTAGTGTGTGCTCCCAGGCTATACTGCTCCCCGTTGATGTTGTGATAAGGTATGAGAGAGAGTTCTCTAATCTTAGATTAAGCTCAGGCCCGTAATGGGCCCGTGCGCCTCAGCTCTGACCTTCACAAACGCTACGCCTCTGCCTTGTTTAGGCGAGACGGGAAAGCTAAAACATACTGGAATCCAGGCTTGCCTGGAATACTGATGAAGGCTTTTCTCCTAGAAAGTAAGATGTGCTTATAAAAAATGCAATGGGTTTATTTTCAAATGATTATTTTTTCCATCTCCATGCCAGAGGCAGAAGAGGATCTTTATCGGCTCTTCTCCCTATAGGAACGCAGAGGGGCTTCTGGAGGTAAAACTCATGAAAATGGGGGCCCTGTGGCATTGTGGAGTTTCTAACTCACATGCTAGCCCTTACTCAACTTCCCTTAATCTACAAATTCAACCATTTTAGTGTCCCTCCTGTCACCTGTCGCTGGCCTAAACATGCTTGCTAATCTCACAGGAGGGAATTCCTAGACCCGCACCCATCTGAGCAATAGTGGCAAGCTTACTGAGTGAAGGCAGACGGGTTTAGGAAGGCTGGTGCAGAAGTGAAAGCACAGAACCCAAGGGGGGAGCAGGCAGGCCCAGCAAGGGCAACTGCCGGCTGTGCACCCTGAGCAGTACCCGCTTTTATTTGTTGAATTCACAGAAGGCTGGACACTGTTAATTCCTTCCAACCTTAGTCCTTACTCATAGTTCCTCTGTATTTCCCACAAAGGGGAGGGGGCAAAACCACCATGTTAATTTCTTATAATTGAGATTTAATGAGGGAAAGGTCGCTTGGCATCTGTACAACATTAGAAATTAATTCCTCCTCACTTCTCCTCAGGTCTGTTTGTTCCAGGGCTACTCTTCCAAGCCTGCCGACTAACCTTTCTGTTCTCTCCTCCCTTCCTCATTACTTAAGTGACAACCTGCTCTAACATTATGGGTAGATGGCTCCACTGTTTGCTGCCCCGGGTAAGCATATTTCAGTCTGAACTCTGTGGATTTTCCTCTCTCTTCAGATTACAGGAGAGTAAATTTTATAGCTGCCTCAACTTTCTGATAGTTGGTTTTCAATTTGTTCAGCCTATTTCTTTTAAGGGCAGTGGTGATGACCTTGAAGCTCCTTACAAGTCAGAGCTGATAAGAAAAGTCTGTTTTGCGCGTCATTAAGTTATCCTTTCCCCTGAGTTACTGCCATTAGCAAACAAACAAGTGGTCAACGCTAACATTTAATGAAACTTTTTCTTTACCTTTGGCTCTCCCATTTTGTATTATTAGCTTCCTAGGATTAGCTTTTAAAAAATAAGACTGAATAGATTAAAACCATTAATGGACAAAAAGAAAAACTTTATAAAACATTTCAAATATTATTCTGAGCCAGCATGATTGACTACAGTTCAGAGAAATCATAAGCCCAAGTAAGTGGTCCAAAGGCAACAGAACTACAGCTTGGTTTTCTAAATTTTGAGGAGGTGGGGGCTTCAAGCAAAGGCATAAATCACTGTATGGAAAGTATCCCATTGATTTGTGTGAAAAGATGGAATATTTGAAGTAAATGACTTATAGGTTATGAGTGGATATAGATATTCCTTAATCTATAGTTGATTAAAGGATGAAACCTCTGTCTAAAACTTGGAATCAACAAAAAGGAATGTTTAACTTTAGGTAAAGATGCTATGTCAGAATCAAGTTGCCATAGGAAGCCCCAATATAATGGGTCAAAAGGACCTGTTTGGAAAGATTGAGAATCCACAGGTATGATTTAACCCTTGACTTGGCCATGGTTCCTGTTTATAATTTGCTATCTTATTGCCACAAGGAGCCTGCTTTGGTAGTATTATGATCTGTCTTTTAGCAACCATGTTGATTAGTTGCTGTGTATAAACTCTGAAAGAGGATGTAATGAGATGTGTCACCTTTCTTCTCATCATGCGCAGAGACTGACTTTTTCAGGTTTCTTTTCAGTCCTGTTAGCCAAGAGGACTTCTGTTGAGTCAGTTGGGGGCTTACAATTGACTTTTATTTTAAGATAATGCCTGCCTCTTGGGCTCATTCAAATTCCAAATAGAATCATTCACAAGTTAATTTTTGTTCATTTCTTTTCCCTAGTGATTATTTGTTGTTCCTTAAAATAATCTTCTAACCTGCCCTATGTAAAGTGTATATTCCCCAGCACAATGTCTCATCCCTATAATCCCAGCTACTTGAGAGGTGGAGGAAAGATTATTGCTTGAGCCCAGGATTTTGAGGCTATAGTGCACTATGATCATGATTGTTACTAGTCTCAGCACACAAGCTTGAGCAAGATAGTAATGAAACTATCTATATTAAAATAATGTAGAGGCCAGATGTGGTGGCTCAGACCTGTAATCCTAGCATTCTGAGAAGCTGAGGTAGGTGGATTGCCTGAGCTCATACAGGTGAGCAAGAGGGAGACCCAAGTATGGGAGGGTCTGGGATCTGGTGAGAGTGGGCCAGAGTGGTGTGATCACAGAAAGGGATAGTGGTGGGGTTGGCAAGGAGGGCTGCAGCCAGGTGGGGTGGAGGCCAAGGTCTGAGGGACAGCCTCGTGAAGTAGACCCCGCTGGCTGCCCATGGGCTGAGCAATCTCAGCAGATCCTGGGCCTCAAGTTATAGCATGGCTGACTTAGCCAGGGCCCCCGATGTGGCAGGACTTGGGGGAGAAGGAGAGAAGAGGCATTCGTTATAGACCAAGTGGCTACAGGAGGGTGGTGCTATCTTCACATTTACCAGGATACTGTTAGCCCTCTCTAAATGTGTCTCTACCAGTGGAGAACCAGGCACTTTCTCAAAGGGCATTTTCCTGAAAGTTTGGACCAAAAATATGGATACACATTATACACAGTAATGCATTATACATGGCAAAATGTGATAATAGGGACCTTCATTCTGAAGCAGCATTTAAAGGTTCTCAGCATGTCAACATGCCTGTTTTGAAGGTATCGCTTACTGAGTCCCAACGCCAGGTACTCAACCTCAGAAAGAATATTGAATGACATTCCAAAAAAAGAAAAAACAAAAAAGCTATAGAAGATTATTTGGTAAACAGTAATAGATTATTGATAGCATTGAATACAACTAGACTGAATTCATGCAACATCTTTTAACATCTTTTTCAATGCAATCAGAAGAAAGAATTTTTTTTCTATGTCCATAATTAATTTAATATATTTTTCTTATAATTTTGTTTCCTTCCAGGAAAAAAAGATGCTCTGAAATACTTCCTTTCAAACAGTTGCTATTAACTCCTACTGTTAATGTCTCTTTGAGGCAGATATAAGGAAGAAAGAAATTTGTCAGGTTATTTAGCACGTTTACATTTTTTAATCAACATTTTTGTAGATTTTGTAGGGTCGTTTAATTGAGGGTCATATTTTCTTCAGATGTAACATAAAGACAATGAATTAATTCAAGTGTTATAAAATGCATGTACCTAGGAATATTTAACAATGAAAATTAGAGATGATGCTATGTGTGCAGCATTGAAATAGACATTTCATAATCTTTAATTCTTAAAAATATTATTCTCACAAAAGTAGAGGGTAGTCATTATTCCCATTTTATAGACCAAAAAACACATGTTTGGGGTCAAATTAAAAACTTCTACAGCCATTTGAACTCAGACTGGAAATAAGTTATTTTTTTTAACTCCATATGTTTGTTCCTTTTAATATGTAATACGGTTTCCAATGAATATATTAATATATGTATAAGTGTGAGTGCATTTGGGCAGATAGGACTACTTTATTTAAGATTGTATCATTTTTTTCTTAAATATTTCCAAGGAGTTTTAAACAAATGCATAATTGTCGAAAACAACACTCACCTGTGAGGTTTTGTAATTATCTTTCTTAGTTATACTAGGAGATAGCATCATAATATTGTGCTGCTAAATAAAATATCACTTTAGTGAGCATATGAAATAGGTGACATTCAAAGTTTACTTCATGCTACTTTTAATTTGAAAGTAAAAACTTATTTTCCAAAAGGAATGTTTTTTTCTGTAAAGTATGTTTTTATCCTAAATATGAAATGGTAATGTTAAACAATACATTCTGTGACTCTGAAACATTAATATGGAAATGGTGATGTTAACAATACATTCTATAGCTCTAACATATAAATGGGGATCATGATTTCATAAGAAGAAAAATATTTCCGGAGGTAACATTATTGTATAATTTCCCACAGCATCTCGACATCAGGACTGGTTTGATTACATTCTAAAACAAGTCAGCTACATTCACTTCAGGGTATAAAGTAATGTTGAATTAAACAATATCATAAGGCAGTTCACAGTATGAGCAAAGACATCTGTTTATATTACCATAAACAGTTACGAACTGAGGAACTCAAATGGCTTTGCCAGCAAAGCATTGCATCCTTATTTATTTTTATAGAAAATGGAAGCCTTATTTTTTTTACAGTTGGGTAGTTTGCATTCAAATGTACCGATAATTTCAAATGCAATCACTTTAATACAGCGTGTTTTATTGTAGACTGTAAGATGGCATTGCTAATGGTCTCTTGCGGGCTAGTCATATTGTACATGAAGAATTTTATATATTTTATTCTTTTTTAAAAAAATTTAATTTCTAAATTGGAATTTACTTCTTTAGAGAACAGTTTAATAAACATAAAATTAGCAAGGCTTTAATATAATACCCAATGTGTAAAGTTGAAAAGAAAATATAGATGTTATCTGTAAGAATCTTGGAATTCTGCCAGTTTTTTTCTAGGATGCTAAAACAGAAGTATTTATTAAAGGATTTATTTTTAATGAAGAAAAACAGAAATCTCATCTGTTAAAAATTATTTTAATTATTAAAACTTTATAGAGAGAAAATTTTCTATGAATAAGAAATCTTCAAAAACGGCTATTTTACGGACTGAATATCATTATAGAAGCCAGGACAAGTGTTACATTTCCGTACATGCAACTTTATATTTTGAAAAAGTTAATTCTTATTTTTCAGAAAGCTGAGCTTGTAATCTTACATGCATTCTGTCCTAATAGACAGAAAATAGAAAATAAAATATCTTCACTCAAATTTGACATTTATCAAAACATACTTGTTCACATAGCCTATTCTAAATGTTTATAAACATTTCAAAAACAAATCACTAAGTAATCTTATTTTAAAAATTGTAAAAATTATAAACATGTTGGTTAGCCATTTGACTATGTTTATAAATGTTAAGACAAATAAGTAGGAAACTATCTTTGCACTTTTAGTCGTCCCCCCCCCACACACACACACACTAATGCAACCTAACTCAGTATACAAACCCAAAAACAAAGGTAAGAGTATATTTTTCTTAACAAATACCTGAGTGTCAGCCAATCACAAATAGCTGAGTTTTGGCCAACCACACCAGCCAACTGATCAGACCATACTTAAATAAGATAAATGCCCCATCCCTCCATACCCAAACCAAGTAATTCATTTTTTGCCAACCAAGTAATTGCCAACCAAGTAATTTATTTTTTCCCCTTTTCCTTTTTTCTGTTACACAGAAAAAATAATTTTGATAGTTGTACTATACATTGTGATAAGAGTAGTTATAAACGAACAGTTGGAAAAAATGGGAATATACAGAATAGTGTAAATAATTACACTGAGTATCAATTATCCAGAATATATGAATAACTAATATAGGTCAGAAACAAAATTACAAACTAAGAAACTTTTAAAAACTAGCAAATACTTGTAAAGACATTTCTCCACAGAAGATTATATTCATGTTTGGTCTATAAAAGGTCACTACTCATATTTTGGGGTGGAGGTGGAGCTCTTTGAACCTCTATGTGGTTCTGAGTGCTGACTGATTCATACATTACTCCTTGCCCAAATAAACTCTGATAAATTTAATTAGTTCAAGGTTTATTTTAACATAAAAATTATTTTATTCCATTTCAAAATCACCCTACACATAAATAGAAATAAATTTTTAAAAACTAAATGTAATAGCCTTACCTTACCATAATAAAAGCATAAGAAGGAAGTGATAGATATTGGATACTGGTAATTACACATGAAAATGTGTATTTATTTTAGAAGAAAAGAAATAATAAAATGATATTCAGCAAATCAAGAAAAACATTTATTATTATTAATCCATTGTAAAGTATATCTTTAGTGCTTATTTGGACTGATACAATCCTAAGTGCTAAATATATTTATGACATTTAATATGGCAAGTCTATGAAGACATGAAAATTAATTTTTACATCCTACAGATGAGAAGCTGAAGCTTGACAGGGAAGTAGAATTAACAAGAATGTTGTGAGCCTATTGTTACATCATAAGAGTTGGACATTAATTGATTTGGGAAACTAGTTCAAATGCCTATTATGGGGTATTGCCTCTGCATTGGATGGGACAGCTGAAGTCTCTGAAAGTCAGCAGAGATGGTAGTGGAGAACAAAATCAGAGCTTTGCTCTCTAATGAGAGAGGAAATTGGAGGCCAGGAGAACAAATTAGAACATTTTATCCAGTTCTCTGTTTTTCATAGATTCCAATCCAAATGATGAAAATGATGTGCACACGCACGTGAGCTGCATAAATGCTATGGAATTAGTCATTATACTGTATTTTATTTGTGTTAGTTATCATTGAATTGTTACTTTTAAAACCTTTTTGAAAATGTTTGATTTGCAGATGGTTGAGTCCTTGAATGTAAAACTCATGGATATGAAATATTCTTTTATATTTGGACATTTTAAAGGGAAGAAAACAATTATAATTATTTTAATTGATTATTTATTATTATTATTTAGTTGATTTTGTCCCATTTCAGCTTGAGCAGTAATGTAAAATCACATTAAAAAAATCATACACTATGAAGTAACAAATTTAACAAAATATCAGAACCCATCTCTGTGGACTGAATTGTGTTTTCAAATTCATATTTTGAAGCCAAAAACTTTCTTTACCTTAGAATATGACTATATATATTTGGAGAAAGGGGCTTTGAAGAGGTCTTCAAAGTCTTTGAATAGGTCTTCAAAGTCTTTGAATCCAATGTGATGGTATCTTAATGACAAGAGGAAGCTGGGACACACACAGAATGACAATACCTGTCTACCTGCTCAGGATGACCATATGAAAATGCAATGAGAGGATGACCATTTGGAAGACACAGACCTTAGGGGCCTTAGAGGAAACCAGTCTCCCTGGTGCCTAGATCTTAAATTTCTTGCCTACAAGACTGTGCAAAAATAAATTTCTCTTGTTCAAGCTGCTCAGGATGTATTATATTGAAATACAGAGAATATCACTGAAAGAAATTAAACTTGAAATACAAGTGGTATATGCAATGTTCTTGCATATGAAATATCAAGATATTGGTTCTCTTAAATTTGACCCATGGAATCTCATCCAAAACCAAAGATAGCTTTTTAAAAAATAGGTATTTTAAAAAATAGGTATTGACAATTGAAATGCTGTATGTAAATGCAAAGAATTTAAATAGCTAAAAATGTTTTAAAAGAGAAACTTTGGATGAACTTTTACAGGTGAAATTCTACATATAATAATGATACTTTTTTTTTTTCTGAGACAAGAGTCTCATTTTTTTGCCCTTGGTAGAGTGCCATGGCATCATAATTCACTGCAAAGTCAAATTCTTGGGCTCAAGTGATTCTCTTGCCTCAGCCTCCCAAGTAGCTTGGAATACAGGTGGCTGCTACAATGCCTAGCTAGATAATGATACTTTTAATCAAGAGAATTATGTATTTGCATAAGCACAGAATTTTAAATCAATAGAGAGTACAGAAACAGTTCATACATAAGACCAATTAAATTTAAAGATATAAGCCAAAGTAGCTAGAAGAAAACTGATAATCTCCCTAACAAATGGAACTGGAAAAATCTGATAAATACATGGTAAAGAGGAATCTTTACATCATACCACATCCATAAATGAATACAAATGTGTTAAATATCTCAGCATAAATGTACAAACTATAAACATTCTAAAATAAAATGCAGTGAAAAATATTAGTGATGTTTCTTATGAAAACACTTCTCAATACAGAAGGAAACATTAGTTATAAAGTTATGAAAAAGATGAAATGGAGTTCATCAAAAATTGCTAAACTATATCCTCCTTGAAAAATACTATAGAACAAAAGACATATAAAACACACCAGCAGCCATAAGTACAAGCAACAGTGAGACCACAAACTGGAAAGGCCTTACCTGTGAACTATTTCGGTGTTTTAGGGCTTGGCACTCAGTTGACCTGCCTTGGGAAAGAGCTTGAGCAGGAGTATGGAGAACTTTGGGCATTGTCTAGGGCCCCAGACTGAGCTGCTGAGCCAAACAGAGCTTAAAGTGTTTTGCTATGGGCCGCAGGGAGCCATTGTGAGAGAACTGCCCCTGCAAGCTCGGCCCTCAGGATTGCAGAGCAAGGATCCAGTGGGAGCTAGTAACCTAGTGACTGAGCAGCCTAAAGGCGGAGACTGAGTTCCCTTACAGCCTTAACCCTCAGGGTCAGAGCGAGACTAGTTTTGGCACACTGGAGCCTCAGGCTGTTGCCCTGGGTAGAGTGCCGTTGTATCACAGCTCATAGCAACCTCAAACTCCTGGCCCCTGACCCATGACCTGCACCACTAGCCTGCTTGTCTGGCCAGGGACTCTGGTAGTTGTGTGCCCTATGGAGCACTCCCTGCCTCTGCACAGAGCCCTTCTCCTGGCCAGAGACTGCGGGAGCCTTGAGCTCTCTGTGCCAAAGTCACTGGGTGCCAGGCACTCCCAGAAATGTGCGCAACATCTCCCACCCTGTTGCTGGATCTGGGTGTGTCACACTCCGGAGCTGCTTCCACAACCAGAACTCCCTGGCTGGGGCAGCTCCAGAAGAGCTATACAGGGTCACTCCCTACAAACACCCAGCAACAATAGAGTGAACCCCCCTGGGGTCTAATATCGGAGATACAGCACCCCAACTTTGAGGATGGCCAGAGGCAATGGTAAAAAACAATCATGAGTCAAAATCAAAGGAAAAACTAAGGCAATATGAACAATCAAAGTAGATCAACTCCCCCAAGGAACAATGGGGAAATACAAAACAAGATCCCATGCACAAATAAACAGCTGAGATATCAGAAATCAAATTCAGAGTCAGGATAGCAAATAAGATGGAATTAGAATCCAAGCAGTAACCCAAAAAATATCTCAAGAATTCAACAAATTCAAAGACCAAATGACCAAAGATTTTGACACATTGAGACAAGAAGTTGCAGCCCTCAAAGATCTGAGAAACACAGTTGAATCCCTCAGTAACAGAATGGACCAAGCAGAAGAAAGGATTTCTGACATTGAAGACAAAGCTTTCAAGCACTCACAAACTCTCAAAGAGGAAGAGAAATGGAGGGCAAAAACAGATCACTCTTTCAGAGACCTCTAGGATAATTCAAAGAAAACCAATATTCATCTTATAGAGATCCCCTAAAGCAATGACATGACTTCACAAGGCACAAAGTCTCTTCTCCATGAGATTATGAAGGAGAAGTTTCCAGACATTCCAAGAGATTCTAAAATTCAGATAACAGGCAGTTTCAGAACTCCAGCAAGATTCAACCCAAACAAGACATCCCCCAGACACATCATAATCAATTTCACTAAAGTCAATATGAAAGAGAAAATCCTGAAAGCAGCCAGCAAA
>CAUYPK010121172.1:0-15335 GCA_963574355.1 Loris lydekkerianus
ATGCAGCCTTAAAGAAAGATGGAGACTTTACCTCTTTCATGTTTACATGGATGGAGCTGGAACATATTCTTCTTAGTAAAGTATCTCAAAAATGGAAGAAAAAGTATCCAATGTACTCAGCCCTACTATGAAACTAATTTATGGCTTTCATATGAAAGCTATAACCCATTTATAATCTAAGAATATGGGGAAGGGGGAAAGGGAGGGGAGGGAGGGGGAGGGAGGAGGGTGATTGGTGGGATTACAAGGTACATGGGTACATCTTACAAGGGTACATGTGAAACTTAGTAAATGTAGAATATAAATGTCTTAACACAATAACTAAAAAATGCCAGGAAGGCTATGTTAACCAGTGTGATGAAAATGTGTCAAACGGTCTATAAAACCAGTGTATGGTGCCCCATGATTGCGTTAATGTACACAGCTATGATTTAATAAAAAAAATTAAAATTAAAAAAAAAAATGGGAGTTATAGGTATTGAGGTGAAAAAAATGTCCCCAAAATAAATAGTGATGATAGTTGCATTACTATGAATATACTAAGAACCTCTGATTTGTATTCTCTAAATAAGCAAATCTTATAGCATAGGAATTATATCTCAATGAAACTATTATAAAAATAAATTATGATCACATTTTGAATATTATAACCTTGTGAATTCATGAAAACAACACAAAGCATCAAGAGAAAATTATTGGCTGAGACATGTGGCAAATAAAATAAAGATAATTATGACAGATAACCAGTCTAGAGATTCTTAATCTTTAAGGGTAAACAACTGATTATCAGAAGAGAAAATATCATGTGATCAAATCAGCTTCTATAGGCAAATGATTACAAATTTAGCTTAAAGTTTAGTGGTCATTCTAGAAAGCAATTTTAAAATATTATTTATTATCTTTACTGAACATGACAAGATTTTCATGGTTAAATGAAAAGAAATTCAATCCATCCAAAAAAGTAATTACCTTCTTTTCATAGGTAAAATGTATTTACAATAAGCCCATATAAAATTATGTGTGACTCTTTTGAATGGGACAGGATACAAAAGAAAAGGATTTAGCTGGTACCACTAGTATACCCAGACTAGTTGCTAAAATAGTGAAATTGTCTATAGTAGCTGATAAACAGCCTCTGCCTCTAGCCTCTCCTTTGCTTTGTTGACCCAGACCCTACCCTGAGACACCGAACCCCAGACCTCTGTAGGAAACAACTAAAGAGTTAAAAGACTGGTGGCCATAAAATACCAGTTGTAAAAATTCAGAAAATAACCTTTGACTGAGAATATCAATATGATAAATGCAATAGCTAATAGAAGAATAGCTTTTAGTTTACAAATTACTTTTTCATGTATTCCTTTATTTAAGAAATAAATAAATCACTGCTGAATTGGCTGAAAATCACTGAAACCACTTAATGGCAAAAAGAGATTAAACCCAGGCCTTTTGGGGGTAAAATTTCATTATTTTATTGTTATTATTATTGTTTCCTATTCTACTTGAGAAGTGTTAAATAAAAAGCAAATAGTCATATAGTATAAAATTTTCTGTAACAAAAATTAAGACTTTTGTTCCTCTTTGCCAACTATTATCTGCAAGCCTTAAAAGAAGAAAAGAAAATGCTTAACATTTCCATGACCAAATTTAGAACTCAGTAATGTGAATAAATTTAAGTTAGTTGCCTTCAGTTTTAATGTTTTCAGTATGCATAAAGTCCATAGATCATGCATATTTAATAATATAAATAGAATATTTAACAGTGGCAGTGAAGAAAGGCAAATTTAAGTTTTAGTTTTAAAAATAGATTGCAGGAACTAGGAAAAATAACAAATTAAGCCCAAAGCGAGAAGGAAGGGGACAATAATAACCACTAGAGATTAATAAAAGGGATTATTAACATTTTCCAGAAAATTGATAGAAAAATTCAATCTGGCCAAGATTGATTTGTTCAAAATAATCAACAAAACTGGTGGGCCTATAGGTTAATATAACTGAAAAAAAAAATAGAATTCTCAAATAAATGTGAGAACATTACCAATTTTACAAAAAAAAAAAAAAAAAGAAAGAAAGAAAGCATATAATAGAGTGGTATAAGCTATGGTATGCCAACAAATTGCATAACCTAGAGGAAATGAACAAATTCCTGGAAAAATGCAACCTATTAAAACTGAATCATGAAGAAATAGAAAATCTGAATAGAATTATAACTACTAAAGAGAGTAAATTGATAATCAAATACCTCTAACAATGAAAAGCCCAGGACAAGATGTCTTCACTGATAAATTCTACCAAAATTTTCCAGGGGAATTAACAACAATCTTGCTTCAAGTCTTTTAAAAAATTGAAGAGGAGAGATCACATCAGAATTTATTCTATGAAGTTAGCAGCACCCTGATATCTAAACCAAAGATACTCTAAAAATTTAAAGAAACACTACAGACCAATATCCCTTATGAATATTGATGCAAGTATTCACAAAAATTACAAGCAAACAGAATTCAATATATATGAAAAGTATAAGACCAAGCAGGACTGATTTATTCCTGGAATACAAGGATGGTTTCACATATAAAAATCAATCAATGTTACACTGCATTAACAAAAGAAAGGAAAAAAACGTGTTCTCAAAACGTGGGAAAATCACTTGACAAAATTTAACACTGTATCATAATTCTAACACTCAACAAAGGAGGTACAGAAGAGAACTACTTGTACATAGTAAAGGCCATCTATGAAAAGCCTACTGCTAATATCAAACTCAACAATGAAAAACTGAAATCTTTATCTTTAAACTCAGGAACCAGACAAGGACTTTGTCCATTCCTATTCAGCATAGCACTGGAAGTTCAAATCAGAACAAATAGCTAAGATAAAGCAGAACAAATAGCTAAGATAAAGAAATAAAAAGCATGCAAACTGGGAAAGAAGAAGTAAAATTATTTATATTTTCAGATGACATTATCTTATATGTAGAGATCCTTGAAGATTTTCCCTCTAAAAGACTAAATAAATGAATTAAATGAAGGTGCAGAACACAAAATAAGCATGCAAAAATAATTATGTTTCTATATAGTAATAATAAAAATCCAAAAAGAAAATTAAGAAAAAAGAGAATAAAGTACTTAGGAATAAACTTAATCAAGGAAGCAAAACATTTGTACACTGCAGACTATAAAGTATTACTGAAATAAATTCGATAAAAAGAAAAAGAAAAATGGCCTATGTTTATGGACTGAAATACTATTGTTAAGAATACTACCCAAGAACAAGAAACTTAGAAGTTATTAAAATTGTAAATTTTAATGAAATGGTAAATTTTATGTTATGTATATTTTATCATAATAAAACAAATTCTGAAGTGGGGTAGTAAGTGTGGAACTTGATAACTCAAAGTTGGTACCACCAGAAAATAGAGTTTAAGAAGCATCTAGGTAAATATGCTTGTGATAGCTCCATTAACCAGTGATTAAGGCAAAGAAAGAATCAAGGTTATAGGTAACACTCTGGAGTTGATGTTCTGCCTTGTTTTAGTCTGCTAAGGCTAACATATAGAAAACCACATACGGAGTGACTTTGACAAGAGAAATTTACTTTCTCTCAGTTCTGGAGACTGGAACTCCAAGATGAAGATGTTGGGAAGCTTGGTTTGTGGTGAGGCCTCTCTTCCTGGCTAGAGACGGCTATCTTCTTGTTTTCTCACATGGCCTTTGCTCTGTGCAGACATACTCCTTGTATCTTTCTCCTTCTTATAAAAGCACCTGTCCATTGCAGGCTGAGTACAGTGGCTCATGACTGTAATCCTTGCCGAGACCGGAAGATCCCTTAAGTTCAGGAGTTTGAGGCCAGCCTGAGCAAGAGCAAAACCCTGTCTGTACTAAAAGTAGAAAAATTAGGTGCCAGGTACCTGTAGTCCCTGCTACTTGGGAGGCTCAGTCAGGAGGATAACTTGAACACAGGAGCGTGAGGTTGTTGTGAGCTAGCCTGACTCCACCGCACTATAGTTTGGGCAACACAGTGAGACTCTATCTCAAATAAGACAAAATAAAAAACAACAAAAAAAATTCATATGTCTGAGACAGCACCTGTGGCTCAAAAGAGAAGGGCACTGGCCCCATATGCCAGAGGTGGCAGGTTCAAACCCAGCCCCGGCCAAAAACTGCAAAAAAAAAAAAAAAAAACCACATGTCCCATTGAATCTATCCTTATGAGATCTTTAATCTTACCTTCTTAAAGACCCTATTTTCAAATACAGTCATATAGAGAGTTAGGGCTTCCAGGGTGGGGGCAAAATTTAGTCCATGACAGACCCTTATCTACTTTTACAAACCACTCCATAGTGCCAACATCAAAGGAAAATTGCTGACCACATTCTAATAATTCTTACACTATCAATCTTACACAATTCTCATTTAATAATAAAATAATTATGATTGTGTTGCCAACTGCATAGAAATTTTAAATATAGTAAATTATTTAAAAATGCAATAAACAGTTGTTCTCTGGGGAAAAGTGTAAGCTCCGTTATTCAATAAGAAAGCACAGAGCATTGCACCTTTGCATAGTACCACATCCATCAGACCAGATAACTGCATCTTCATCCATCATTTGATATAGTAGAAATAAAATTGTTATAACAGAACATCAATGTAGACTGCTTTGAAACTAAATACTTCATTTCAATAAATGTCTTGGCTGCTTCTCTGATTCCATCTTACAATGCAATAACATTATACTTGGTCCACATTGTATCCTTCTCATATTCTCTCTTAATTAAAGTTTAAGAACATTTGATTAGATAGACAAAACAAAAGCTTCTTCAAACTCATTGACCATATGGTTCAAGCATATTTTTAGTCTTGGCCCATTTTCTCTTGCTCAGCTTCCTAGAAGGGGTGTGTCATCAGCTACATGGCCATGCTGTCCCTCAGCTGAGCCTCCTACCATAGCTGCATAGACATCGACTCACTCCAGCCACTTAGGATCGGTCCAGCTTTTTCAGTACATTTAAAATATTTGAAGACCCTAAAGCTATTATGTATCTTATCCAATTGCTTGTAGACCTTTTATCTAAGTGTAATATCTAGTCTTATCAGTTTAATATATATCTTATCCATCATTATAATATCCTAAAAATCAGAATTTTCCAGTTGAGATTAGTCAATCATTTACATTAAGAAAGCAAAAATTTGTGAATTTACTTATAGGAAGGAATACAATATTGAAAATTCTATGTTGCCTAATTGACTTCTCACCATTGCAGCAAACTGAAAATATTTCTTTATGAATGATGAAAATTTTGGGTAAATATTTTAGAATATTTCTTACGTGTTTAAGTATGTATATTTTGTAAATAAGATAAACACTGCTTAAAGTAAAACATCAATCTTTTATCAAATTATAGAGTACTGATAAAAGATGTTTGCTGATCAAATAGTTAATTCATTTGGTTTCTAAGAAATTAATTGAACCTTCTGAAAATTTCTCCTATCTCAGAAATACCTAATAATATATGCACTTTATAATGGCAGGCCAGTGGAAAGTACTCAATAGATAATTATAATGAAATAATTATTATGCAGCTACTTCATTTATTGTGGTCTGTGGTTAGGATTTAAATAAAAATGATTTTTTATATAAGAATTGATATAATTTCTGCCTTCAATCAAAAATCATCTAACACATAATTATTGAATACCTACAATGTGCACATCATCTCTGAGGATGAATTAGTGCATCTCAGAACAGATTTGGAAAAGGTTAATAGCAAAGAAAAAAAGATTTCCTTTTTCTGTTTACAGATTCTTTGGAATCCTATTTTCCCTATGCAACATAAATCCAGTTTGCATGACTCACAAGTGTAATATTCTGAGTAGCTTTTTATTTCCTTCAGTGTACCGTGACCATCACTAGCACAGAATTATTACTAATCTCTTATTTCTTTCTCATATGTTTCTACCACTGCTGAAAAATACTAAGAAAGATATCCTGTCTCAGTTTCTCCTTGAGGGTTTCTAAGTTTGGCTTATTCCTCATCTGCTCCTTCTGAATTTCCTGAAAGAGAAAAGTAGAAATGGTTGGCCAACGGCAAGAATGCCACCTGAGGAAGAAGTTGTACTCACTTAGCTCTCTGTATCTCACTGGCATTTTACATATCTCAGAAAAGAAGAAGGAGAAAAGAAAAGCATTAAAAGAGATGGAACAGAAAAGAAAATTTCCACCTCCTCTGAGCTGTGGTAATCCAGCTTAAAGATGTTAAGAGTCAGCTCTCTTAGAGTGCTTTTCTGAGAAACCGCAGTTAAAAGTAAGAAAGATTAAAGAGAATGAAGTCTCCGTTTCAATGATGTTTTGTAAAAGATTTACTCCCCAAGATTTTCAGATTTCCTATAGGAAAAAAATGAGAGCTCATGGATTTAGATGAACATCTTTGCTGATGGGATTAAAATCCAATGGACCTAAATCTTTCTCTTGGCTAAAAACCTCAGAAGAAAAGACAAGATATATGGTGGTGGCTGACTACAGATGAGATCAATACTGTTTGATTCAGGGCTTTTCTGCAGGCAATGAAGAAAAATTCTATTATAATTCCATCAAACTCAGTACTGTAAAGTATTATAGGGCTAAAATTATCTTCAACATGCTGAAAAATACAAGAATGTTGCTATTGTAATTAAAATGTACTATTTACAATTAATTACCTGACCCTAATCTAGTTAGCTAGAATAGTATACATATATTTATCAATTTGGAGATTAATGAACTTCAAGTGAATAAAATAGTGTTAAATCTCTAAAATTAATTCTTTGGGTCAATTGCAGTGAACAATGTAACAGAATTTGACAATGAAATACAGTGGCTATCTTATCTGATGCACTTTCATACAGACTTAGAATTTTATTTTGAATATTAGGAAGATGATCTAATTTGGGGAGCTAAAGGGATTTTATTTAAAAAAAATAGGCATAATAAATTTATCATTGTTAACCTTTGAGAAAAAATGAATATAAAGCTTAGTTCTTGGACTATAACACATACCTAACTTAAAATTGATAATCATGAGAATACTTACTCCAAAAACTTTGCCTCAAGACTTGGCTTAATCCCCACCAAATGGTTTCATTTTAATATCAGTCTTGCTTCATAATGCCCATAAACTCAAGTCCTAAAGGAGATCTCCTCTCAGTTTTATTTACACCAATTTTGTTGACTTGTATTTTTTACAATTGCTATAAACGGGCTTACTTATTCCTTCTATAAAATAGAAACAATAACATTTGTTTCTTATGTAAAGAAAGTGAAAATATGGGAAAGCTTCAGCAAATATATCCTGAGTTCAGTCCAAAACTGATAGACAGGACTTCCTTCTGAAAACAAAAAATCATTCCCTTCCCAAAGAGTAAGCATAAAATTGTGAGATCAAATTAATAATTTACAAATTTACAAATGTTATTGATGGAATACACAAAATGAATAAAGGCAAGTGCTTTTTTCAAAAATTCTACCACATAAGAAAAATAGGTAAGTAAATACAAAATGACGAGTCTCCCAAAGCATAATGCTCAGATTAACCTGATGATGTTAAGAAAGCACTTGATAGGAAGTGATATTTAAATAATATCTTGAAAGATGATTTTCCAGCTCATCCACAAAATATGAGGAAGAATGTGCCTGCAAAACATGGTGGGGCATGGATGGGTAAACGATGAATGCACATGTGGAGATCATGAGTTAGTTCTCCTTTGATTACAAGTTATAAACACAGGTCAAATGAATTTAAAAGGGAAATATGTTGATTCAAATAACCAAACTACAAAAAGATGGCCTTCAAATAAGGGTTCCAGGACAGGACTTCTAAATTATCTCAGGGCACACTGACAAGTGGAACGCCTAGGCTCAAAAACCCAAGATCCAGACAGTAGTTCCTTTACCAGTTTCCTGCCCCAAAAGACTCTCTCTTAACAGTAGTGACCTGTGAGCTCCCTGAATGTGTCTCTCTTTCCTTTAGCTGACTTAGTTGTTGCTCAATGTTTGCCAAGTGAATGAATGAATGAATGGTCAGCCAACATCTTTAAATGATGATGCTATAGTCCAGTTCAACAACATGGATTATATTTGGAATATTGTAAACTTTTTTGAAGAAGGAATTATATGAAACCAAAGGAGTATAATAAACAGGGCATAAATAATGGTACTCTTTTTTTTTTTTTTTTGTCTTCAAACCACTTTCCTAGCATCTTGCTGGCTTTATGAAGATGATTCTCATAAAAAATTAGGTTTTGATGTTGTTGTCTCGCTATATTGTTCACAGAGGGTGGCACTGAAGCGCATGGTGATTTTAGCTGTTGTAGGTCAAGGGCATCCTCCCTAACAGTCCTAGACTGTTGCTCTAGCAGGGATCCTCAAACTGTTTAAACAGGGGGCCAGTTCACTGTCCCTCAGACTGTTGGAAGGCCGGACTATAGTTTAAAAAAAACCAAACTATGAACAAATTCCTATGCACGCTGCACATATCTTATTTTGAAGTAAAAAAAAAAAAAAACAGGAACAAATACAATCACACCACCACATGTGGCCCATTGGCTGTAGTTTGAGGACCCCTGCATGGGTTAGTATAAAGTGTCATATTTATGGATTAGGCAACTTGAATGTAGATGTTTTCCTAAGCTTGAATGTTATGGGCATTCCTTCAATTCCAAACTAAAAAAAAAAAAGAAAGAAAGAAAAAAGAAAAAGAAAAAAGAAAAAATTCACTCTTATCATTTTCATCCTATGTAAATATTGCTTGCCCATTATTTATTCAAAATATGTCCTTCAAAATACCTACCCTGAATGTTCAATACATTTCAGAATAATAACATGTTAAATTACATCTTTGATTAGATAAAAGGATGACCCCCCCTCACTGAGTGAGCTTTCTTAGGTATCATGGCCATAGACAAGAAAATTTTTATTTATCTTTTAAAAGTAACAATACAAAACAGTGGTTTTATGCTGATATAATCTATTTGATATCCTCCATCTTTAATATAAAACTAGTATTAACTAGGATTATGGCTGGATTTTCCATCTCTTTAGAAAAAAATTCAAGTGCACACACATTTTAGAAACCTTGGTCAACTTGGATTAAATAAAACATATAGATTAGGCTATCTAAATTTCGCTGGTTTAGTTAGTGTATGCAAACTAAGTTGGTGCAGCTGAATTAATCACAAATTCAAGCTAATTCTTTCTTCAACCTTATTAATCAGGCTAGGGGTTCTGTTTTATGAATGTAAACAGAGAAAGGTCAACAATTTCGCTGGGGGCATGTTCCAGGGCATGGGAATTAAGTGAAAAGTCATCTTCCATTCCCTTGCTGGACTAAAATCAGCTTCAATCCTCAATTCTGAGTTTTAGATAATGTGGAATGTGCTGTATGCACAGAGCATATTGTTTCTGAGCAACAATGAAGGTCATTTATTACAGGATTGTCAGCCAAGTCTGCAACGATTTTTTGATTAGTGAAAAGTGGTTCTGCATGTTATGCCTTGGGATGTTTCTTTACTGTCTTTTTCTTTTCCTCCAAGATTTGGTAGATTGAACTAATGTTCCACATGAGAATTTTTGGTATGAGATTTACTGCATGATGTGCCAAAGGTGGTCAACAATAAAGCATATAGCTTAAATTAATATAGAAAGTTTGGGTCTTTCTCAAAGAGATAAAATATCACATTCCTTTAGAAGCCCCCATAAAAGATAGCAAAATAAGTGCACAGACCTCTTAACATTTGAGAATGTGACATTATGGAATTATGCATTCCATAATTGCAATACAGTGGCTAAGTTTGTTGCATGTTAAACATCTGCCACCTCATCCCCTGTATACGAACCACAAACCCATTCTGTTCTCTTAGATACATTAAAATACCAATTATTGCTTCTGTGCAAAGCTTCACAGGGTAGGCCAAAAGGATTTCAAGTGAATACATGCCTCAGCTCTACACCTATGCAATAGCTATAGATAATCTATTTCATTTGGCCAAATAATTAAGGGTGGCAACTAAGAAAATACCATTTACCTTCTATGAGAGGACGCAATTTCCTTCAAATTTTTAAAAAGTTGTATTTTCATATAATATTCTGGGTATTTAGCCAATCCTAGAATAGGGAAACTGTTCCTAAGGTCACCCAGGCATTTGAAGACCAGAGTTCTCACTTTTTCACTAGTTTATTTGTTCATCCATTGAAAAAATGTTTATTGACCCCCTAGTCATGGTGCTGCATGTTTGAGATAGGGGTATGGATGCTGAGAACATGCTGACAATTTTTTCTATCCTCTTGAAGCTTACAAACTAGAAGGTTCATTAATTAACCTATCCTTTCCAAAAGGCTTTGAGGATTCTTTCATCTGACTACCAAAGTCTCCCCAGATTTGCCAAAAGCATGCTTCCTTGGTATTCCCAACACCAGTAAACACAACCCAGTAAGTATGATTGCTGCTTCCAGGTGAAACGGGCTGTCTTATCTCTTTGGATATTTTGCTCATCTAATTGCCCTTCCAGATCCCAGAATAGTTTCCATAATTAAACCAAAAGACATTCCTCTTTTCTAAACAAATCTCATGGAGTTCTGAGTATTTACCGTCTCCATTATCCCATGAAGACAACAATCTGTCCAATGAAAATTAGATCTTTTCCTTTCCCCAGCTTCTGAAAGATACTTGCTAACTTTTCAGCTTATACCAGCAACAATAGCTATTTCTCACTTGTGATGGAACTACCACTGTTGGGTTCTGCCCTTGAGGTGACTATGTGTAGCTCATTCACTGCTGTGTCACTTACCACTGCCCTGGGTTTATTCCCTCTCACAAACTAAGGTTTAGAGCTTCCTGGTTGCCACTCCAACTATGGTCTTATAGTTGAATCAATCATTGGAAATTACATAGCTTATCCCAGGGTCCTACTTTAGGGGACATGTCTCATCTCAGAACCTTTTGCACTCAGATTAGCAACAGAGAATAGATTCACCCAGTGTGCAATTGGCCCAGTGAGATGCCTGTAGGCCTGGTTTTAAGACACCTAGATAAATGATTCACAGATTAGAGGCTTGATGAGTGGCACATGACCTCTACACCTTGCTAGGTTGAGATAGGTCATCTGTGTCACCCTGTGCCAATAGCAAATCTAAAGAACTCACTTATTAAGTGTCTACCAAGAGCCAGGCTCAGTACAAGGAAGTCAGTACTCATTAGAACCAATTTCCATGAATGAATTCCTCTACTGAATAGGTACAGAGAAGCTTTTGTCAACTGAGGAAACAAAGCCGAGATTCCAACTTTCTTCAGCTTTCTAGTTGTGATTCTAATTCGTGATGGGGCTGATCTGCTACCCTGAAACCAGCCTATTTGACTGGGACTTGTATAATCTGCCTGGTTCTTGCCAGTTTCTTACCTCAAGACTGAAAACTTTATCTCTTTTACGGCTAAATAATACTCCATGGCATACATATACCCCATTATTAATCAATTCAAGTGTTGATGGGCACTTGGACTGCTTCCATATCTTGGACTGGTAAAATCTCACCTAATGAGCACAATGTCAGGGTAAACAGCACACCTCCCTGGATGAAGGGCTCAACTACTATTTGAACTTTGCCTTATAAAGTGCAATGAAATCTAATCATACATGCTCTCATATTAATCTGAAATTAAAAAAAGAAAGCACTGAAAACTCTTTCTCAATACCCCAAGACATTCCAAAGACCCTACACTTTTATTCGGGTGGACTCTCTGAGCCCTGATTCTGTAGTTTATCTGGCTGATTGGACAAACCAGCTCTAACTCCTTGAATGGTGATGATACAAACTTATTGATGAGATCCACCCATTTTGAAAGCCTGTTATGATCTTTCAATTTAGTAGATAATTTATTCCTCACAAAATTTCCATTATATGGGCTTTATCATATCCTTTTAACAAATGAGAAAAAAAATTGTACTCAAAGTTTAAGCTATTTGCTCATGGTCTAGGCCTAGAAATCAGATTCAAATTCAGTTTGGCTTATTTATCCAAAATCCATTTTCTTACCCCTAGGAAATATTGTGACATGGTACTCCATTTAGAGAAGTAGCTTCTCTTATTTCTCTGATGTGGGTTACCCATCATCCCAGAGATGAGAACCCACCATCCTGATTCTCCTGGGATTCTTGTGGTTTTAGCTAAGACTTGCACCCTGGGAAGCCTGAATGGAACCACCTTGTCCTGCGTTACATTTGTCTCTGGCCCTCTCCTCCTTATGGTACAACCACAGCTAGGCCTGTAGTAGGCTCGATGTAGCAGCAGCCAAAGTGGTTCCTCCCTGTTGTAATCTAGGAAAGCATAGAGGCTTCCAGTGCTCCAACCTCAAGAGTTGTTCAATTTTAAGACTACTTTGAACAGCGAATATCAGGCTACTTCAGGAAGGAAACAGGGAAGTGCTGGGAAGCATTGTCCATTTATTTACATATATTTCTATTTCTTTGCACTATTGGTTTTTTTCTTCAGTAATAAACACAAGGGAAAGCAATCCTCAGCTGAACCCTAATTGTCACTCTTATCAGTCTTCAAATCTGAACAAGTCCTTGGTTAGCCTGGCTTACCTCTCCTTGCCCCTTACTCTCTCCCGTGCAAGGCAAGGGTTTTTGGAATATTTCATTACAGAAGACATCTATAGCATCAAAGCTTGCAGGTTTCTGAGGTGTCCATAACATAGGTGCAGCAAAGGCCCATTTACCTGAAAGCCATTGAAGCTTAAGCTTCAGAGCCTTTAAATTGCATGAGTCCTTTAGAAGTCCCTGAGAAAGACTTCAATGTGTTCACATGATAGAGCATTTCTTATTTTATTTTTTTATTTTTTGAGACAGAGTCCTACTCTTTTGCCCTCCGTAGAGTGCCGGTAGCTTCACAGCTCATGGCAACCTCAAACTCGGGCTTAAGCAATTCTCTTGCCTCAGCCTCCAGAGTAGCTGGGACTACAGGTGCCCACCACAATGCCTGGCTATTTGTTATTGTTATTGTTGTTGCAGTTGTTACTGTTGTTTAGCAGGCCTGGGCCGGGCTTGAACCAACCAGCCCCAGTGTATGTGGCCAGCGCCCTACTCACTGAGCTCTGGCACTGTGCCAGGCCTGTCTTTTTTTACATTTAGCCCCAATTGATTAAGACTGGTACCTAGTACTATTCCATCACACTTTACCTCCAGTTGTTGGGTTTAGCATTGTTGTGACTACTTTGGAATCTGGCTAAAATCTTAGGTTGGAAATATGTTATATTAAGTGAAGTTTGGAAGGATGCTCTAGCAAGTTTCAGTAAAAACAAATGCAAATTACAGATAGGTTATTTAGCTTTATATTTTGTCTCTTTTAAATTTACATACTAAACAAATTTAAAAACTCTAAGCTAATGGAATAATAAACAGAAATGTGGACAAATATAAAATGTGGACAAAGAAACCAAGAAAAATTGTTCTGCGATAAGAAATAAAATATAGCACAACAAAAAACTACATAATACTAAAATCAGTGATTCTTTATACAAGGAGATTATTTTCACATAGAAATAATGAATATGTACTTGGTTTGTTGGAGAATCCAATTAACGAAATAGAGTAAGTCTTGTTAGAACATTGGGAAAAAATATTTAAATTACTGGCTAATTTGACAAATACAAATAGTGACAAAGACAATAAAATTCTCAGAATACTACAGTATAGCAAGGACAATGACAAACTGCTGAATGCCATTTGTCAATTCAAAGACCTTTGAAAAGTAGTTATTGCACTAGAAAACTTGAAATACTTGGAAATACCTCAGGAAGTATACAAAAGAAATACTGATAGAGTATTCTAAATGTATACATGACATTATTAATACCAACTCATGAATGTAAAAAATTTTCTAAATTATCAATACAAAAAATACAAATTTTATATGGACGTGCAGAAGTAAATAAATTCTCTTTGTTTTATACTTTTTTTAAAAGTTACATAATTGTTGTTATATGAAGAGGTTACTAAAGTGTGTAAAGGAAATAAATATTTATAAGACTATTATAGAAGTAATGAGGATAACTAATTAAAAATAATATTTTTTTCTGAATTGAGGGGTGTTTGTGATATTGTCAACTTTTTAAAATGTGATTTGTTTTCCTTCATTCTAAACAAATATTCATTTTCCAATTGAATTTTTCAAATTCCACAATCTTTTTCTGAATTAAAGAAGATATTTTCAATAGTGTAAGTTTCATATCCCAAAGAGCCTAGACCTATTTTTTCCTCACTCAATAGATTCAATCAACCAGGCTGGCCTAGTCTAGCTCTGTGTCTACAGAGTCAGACTTCATCTTATATCACTAGACCTCCTACTTCATATTTTAGGCACTAGCTTAGAATGGAAACTGGTCAAAGTTCTGCAATTTTCAGCCTAGATATTAGAGCAGTGGTTCTCAACCTTCCTAATGCCATGGCCCTTCAATACAGTTCCTATGGATCATGACGCACCCGTTGAGAGCTGCTACATTACAGAGTCTTTGAAGCAAATTTGGAATATTCTTATTGGTTCGGAGTAGTCCACTGCTGCTATTTCTCATAGGACAAACATCTAAAGTCCGTTTTTATTTTGTAAATTCTTAGCCTAAATACTAACCCTGATAGACATTTAACCATATATTAATTATTTGCATGCATTTAAATTATTTGAGAATAAGTACTTTTTATACATTTACTCAGACTGATATCACAGAATCAATTTGCGTTATTTATGATAACTATGTTGCTGTAGACAGATCCAGGCAGTCACAGCATTAGAACTGCAAAAAACAAAAAACCCTAAACATAACACATCAAACATGTCAAGTAGGATTCCTCTTTCACATTCATCTCAGGCCCTCTGCTTCTTCATTTAGCCTAGATTCTACTCGAGTTAACAGTATCATCAAGAACCCAGGATCTTGTACCCAGCTAAACTGAGCTTCATTTATGACGGAGAAATTAAATACTTCCATGACATTCACATGTTGAAGAAATTTTCCACAACTAAACCAAGCTCTCCAGGACATTCTTAGACCTATCCTCCCTAAAGATCAGCATAATTCTCCACCACAAAAGTAAACCCACCGAAAAAATTTTTGATCAAATTCCAACTCCGACAGTCACAAAAGGATTAAAAATGTCCACCGGGCTCTCGAAAGGCTTATCAATATTCTCAATTAATGTGAATGGTTTAAATTGTCCTCTAAAGAGGCACAGGTTGGCTGACTGGATACAAAAACTCAAGCCAGATATCTGCTGCATCCAAGAATTGCATTTTACATTAAAAGACAAATATAG
>CAUYPK010121175.1:0-14848 GCA_963574355.1 Loris lydekkerianus
GAAAGGACCAAGGAAGGGGAAGGGAGGGGGGAGGTTTGGGTGGAGGGAGGGTGATGGGTTGGGCCACATCTATGGTGCATATTTTTATCTATAATAAAAATAAATAAATAAATAAATAAATAAATAAATAAATAAATAAAAAGACTTTGAGGTTGCTGTGATCTGTGATGCCACAACACTCTATCAAGAGTGACAAAATGAGACTCTGTTTCAAAAAAACAAAAGAAAAAACAAAAGAGTGAAGCCGAAGCACCATGAGTGAAGGATAATTAAGACAGGCAGTGGGTGGGTGTCTACAGCCAGTTCAAAAAGTTGGTGAGAGAGCCCATTGTTAAATTTTCCAGGAATATCCATTGGTAGCTTGAAATTAGTTATGGTGGGAATATTTACATTGTGGACACCAGGAAATGCTTCCCTAGGGCTTCTCTCTGGCCTGGAGAATTGCAAGAGGAGATGGCAACGGGGGTGCACCCCTCTGAACACACGTAGAAGAAAGTGAGACAGAATTACTTAATCTCTCAGTATCGAATACCAAAGAGCTGCTGAAAGAATTTGGAGTTGGTTTCCACCTGTAAGGCACAGCACACAGGATAACTGCTCGGTGATTAAAGGGTGATCTCTGCTCCTGTCAATTTTCATATTCCTTCCATAGCTTTCCCACCCGACAACAATCTGCTCGTAGTGATCCTGGGAGAAAAAAGAATATGTTGTGTGGCCACTACACACTAGGACTTTCACATACGATTATTTCCTGCCCTCAGCAACACTGTCAGGCAGATAGCTATATGAACAGTTGACAGACCTGCGGTTCATACTGAGAGGTTGTGTAAACTTGCCCAAGGCCACTCAGCTGCTACTCAGTGGAATTGGCATTGAAAACTAAAATATCTGAATCAAGTTCAGGGCATGTTATAATTAACTTTAATTAATTAATATCAATTAAAATATTTTAATAGCAACTCATTTCAGCAAATGATCTGTTTAAAAGTACTATTAAATGAACTGTAGAACTGCTTGAACCCACAGGACAAGACTGTTTTGTGAAGATACGTGAGTGAAAGAGGGAGATTACAGCAAATCAGGCATTGAAGTAACCTATTTATATTTGTTTGTTTGTTTGTTTGTTTTTGAGTGGCATGGCAGGAGCCTAGCTCACAGCAACCTCAAACTCCTAGGCTCAAGTGATCCTCCTGCCTCAGCCTCCCAAGTAGCTGGGACTACTGGTACCTGCTGCAATATCTGGCTAATTTTTAAATTACTGTTTATATTTTTTAGTGGAGACAGGGTTTCACTTCTGCTTAAGCTGGTCTCAAACTCCTGAACTAAAGTTATCTTCAGGTTGGTCTCAAACTCCTGAACCGAAGTTATCCTCCTGCCTTGGCCTCTCAGAGTACTAAGATTGCAGGTGTGAGCAAATGCTCCCAGCCAAAGTAACCCTTTTAGACTCATCACTACTAGGTCTGGGGGCTCATGCCTATAATCCCAGCAATTTGGGAGGCGGAAGGTGGGAGGATCACTTGAGGCCAGGAGTTTGAGACCTGTCTGGGCAACAAAGTGAGATGCTGTCTCTAAAAAAAATTTTTTTTAAATTAAAAAATAAATTAAGTCCTCCAGGTATAACAAGTAAATAACAGATAAAATTGCTCATTCTTCTCTCTTTCCTTTTTTAGCAACTGGATACCTACTGTACCTGGGTATTGAGCTCAAAGATAGGAATGATGTCAAAGAGTCCAAGTCCAGCAGGAAGCCAGGCAGGGGCATGAACCTGCAGTCTCAGCTACTCGGGAGGCTGAGGTGTGAGGATTGCTTGAGCCCAGGAGTTTGAGGTTGTACTATGCTATGATTGCACCTATGAATAGCCACTCCACTGCAGCCGGGGCAACATAGCAAGAACTTGTCTCTAAAAAAATTAACAAAAATAGGCCAGGCATGGTGGCTCACACCTGTAATCCTAGCACTCTGGGAGACGATGGTGGATCGCCTGAGCTCATGAGTTCCAAACCAGCCTGAGCCAGAGAGAGACTTTGTCTCTAAAAATAACCAGGTGTTATAGTGGGCACCTGTAGTCCCGGCTACTTGGGAGGCTGAGGCAAGAGACTCGCTTTAAGCCCAAGAGTTTGAGGTTGCTGTGAGCTGTGACACTACAGCACTCTATGGCAGAGGGTAACAAAGTAAGACTCTGTCTCAAAAAAATAAAATAATAAAATAAAAATAAAAATAAATAAACATAACCGAGCATTGTGGTGGGTGCCTATAGTCCCAGCAACTCAGGAGGCTGAGGCAAGAGAATTGCCCTAGCCCAAGAGCTGGAGGCTGCTGTCAGCTGTGATGCCATAGCACTCTACTGAGGGTGACAAAGTAAGAGACTCTGTCTCTAAAATAAATAAATAAATAAACAAACAAACAAATAAATAGAACCAAAGTCTACCAGGAGATGGAAATGACCAGACCATGATAGAACAAGATGACTGAGAGACACAGACATTTGCCTAACTTGCTACAGGGGCAGAATGGGGGAGGATGGCTGGGAAAGCTTCTCTAGAGAGGGTGATGTCTCAGCTACACATGGCAAGATGAGTAGAAATTAATTAGATGAGGAATGGGATAGTAGGGAGAGGGCAAGACTGAGTAGAAGGAGAAGGGAAGAAAGAAAGGATTTCCTCTCCAGGCAGGGGAAACATGCAAAGGCCAGACATTGGAGCAGCAGAGTCACCTCCAAAGACCCATATGGCCCAGCAATGAGAGCTTGGGGAATGGAGAAGAGTTGAATACTGGCCACTGACACAGGGTTGCAGAATTTGGGTTACTGTAGAACCAGCTTCTTCACTGGTAATATTTCCCTGGCTCTGCCCAGCTTTGCCTTATTACTGAGAAATGCATCACTACCCAAAAATTGGGTTAGCGATCCCAAAACACTTTAGATACGATAGCAAATCAGAGTTGCATCTCAAGATGCTGCTCATTCATTAAGGTCTAAAAATGTCCTGAATTTTGGAAGCAGCCTTCCCAGAACCCCAGCTATTAAGAGCTCTGAGAGCACTTTTTAAATTCTAAAATCTCATCGAATATACTGCCTTGTATTTTCCCTTTACATTTTTATTATCTCTTCTTAAAATTTTAAATGGCTTTCTATTATAGATGTAATTAGAGAATACAGTAAAAATACAGAAAGTATTTTTATCACAAAGTTAATATCCAAAAAGAAAGAAGGAAAAATAATTGCTTCAAATAAAGGTGATGAATGGTAATATTTTAACATGTTTTCTTCCATCTTCTTTAGTAAAATTGAAGATCAATGGTCTGGCCTAGACAAGTTAATTCTAAATTTGTTGTAAATGGGAATCAATGTACTACCCTTATATTATTTTTACCTCCCATATGAGTCCCTAAAACATTTGTCACTGATGGAAAGTGTACTCAATGGATTATCAGCCCCAGCTTTTCAGTAATGCATTAATAAGTTTACTTAAAAATGTGTGTTCTTCATGGAAATAGTATGTAAAAGTCCAGAAAAGGAGATGACAAAGTCAACCTACCTGTGTTCAGAAACCCAGGACAAGTCTTTACACAGTGTGACTTTCTGGAGTAGAGACTCACAGTGTTGGCCTCTATCCCCACTATTGAGGGACTATCACCAAAAAATGAAAGCAAAATTAATAAGCAAGTTAACAGATCATCCTCTTTCTCTCTCCTCTCCCTCTTTCCAAAAGACCACTGGGAAAAAGAGATGCTTGATCTCTGGAGGACTCCCATTGTATTAGTTTCCTACAGCTGCTGTAACAAAAACTTACTCTTTCGCAGTTCTGGAGGCCAGAGACCCCAAGTCCATATCACTAGGTTGAAATCCGGTTTAAACAGGGCTGAGCTTCTTCTGGAGGCTCTGACGGGGAATCTATTCCTTGCCTCCTTCAGATTCTGGAATTCCTTGGCTGTTGCCACATCCCTCCAATCTTTAAAGTAGCATCTTCAAGCCTTTATCTGCACTGTCTTCACATCACTTGTTTTCTGTATGTATCTCTCTGAAATCTCCTTTTGTCCCTTCTTTATTTCCTTTTTTTTGGATGGGGGGTACAGAGTCCCCCCCTGGGTAGAGTGCCATGGCATCATAGCTCACAGCAAACTAACCTCCAACTCAGGCTCAAGCGATCCTCTTGCCTCAGTTTTTCTATTTTTATAGGGGAGGGGGTCTCGCTTTTGCTCAGGCTGGTCTTGAACTCTTGAGCTCAAGCAATCCACCCGCCTCGGGCTGTCAGAATGCTGGGATTACAGGCATGAGCCACTTCACCTGGCCTTGTCTCTTCCTTATAAGGACACTTGTAATTACATTTAAGGCTCAGGCAGATTGTCCAGAATGCTCTCTCCATCTCAGTATCTTAAATTTCATTATGTCATCAGAAACCCTATTTTCCTTGTAAGGTAACACAGGACTTGCTATCTCCAGCTGGCCATTATTTGGCCTACTATGCTAATATTCTCTAGAGCAGTTAATTTGAAGGATGGATGGACTTCAAGGTTCAGAGGAGGAGACAGTATAGGGAAGAAGTGAGTAAGTAAATCATATTTTTCAGCTCTTTCAGAAAATGCCATTCTCCTCAATCTATGCCGCTCTTTCTGCCTGGAACTCATCCTTCCCTGGGCCTCCTTTAAGAGGCCTTGCCTGACCTTGCCACCTTCTTTCCCCACGTTGCATGGATGGAATCTACACCCCTCTTGTCTTCTATGCCTACATTGTCATAGCACCAAGCACAATGAGAGGCATTTCCTTTACTTAAATGCTCATTTCCAGGGTAAAGCAGGAGCTCTATAAGCTCTATGTACCTGATCTGTAGCTGTGCCCTCAGTAGGGGCTTAATAAATTTCTGTTGAGTTGACTCAATTTCATTTCAGCTAAGATGAGAGACATCTTAATAGCACATCTGCACTTTCTCTCTTCCCTGGTTTTTGGGACTAAAGCCAATAGACTCCCTTTCACTCCATGGACTCACCCTAGCTGGACTGGCTCAGAGCTCTCATCAGAAATGTTCCCCTCCCTCCCCCATCCTCATGTCTCTGATGCTGAGTGCTATGAGCAGCCCCCAAGTGACCTCTTTAAAGACAGACCTTGAAAGGTTTGTCTAAGGGGCACACAACAGACATGGGGCAAGAATGAGTGGAAGGGTGTGGGGACCCAGGGGGGAAATGACCCTTCTGAAACAGGCTAGCCAAACCAGCAACAGAGGTGATACTGGACCAAATCTCCAATGGGCAATGTGAAGTATGGTTTGGAAAATACATGTCTGGATGACAAGAGACTCTGTTGTATCACTGTGTTGGCTCTGACCCCCATCCCCCACCAGGCTAAGCACAGGTGCTTCTGGGGCTGTGTCCAATGTGAGCCTGGCCAGAGCCTCCAGACCACCGCTAAACACTTCTTCATGGGATGTCTTCTGCTCATTGTTTAGCAACTCCTGTAAAGGGAAACTAAGAGAGAAGAAAAGCAAGCTCAGATTGGCCCTTTACAGGTTTTGCTTAAAGACCTAGGCATTGAGATTGCTCTTGGACTTCAAATATCTAAGCCGCTTCAGCAACAGAAAATGCCACCCTCTTGTTCCTGTTCAGTAGCTCTTTGCAATTTTCCAACACTTTCAGGCACAATACCTTTTCCTCTAAGAAAATAAAACAAGATGAGGGAGAAACCACAAATACATTTTGGGGGGAATAAAAAAAAGATTGAGGCTCAGAAAAATTATGTGACTTAGTTATGTTAATATAGGGATGAAAGAGAGGAAATTTGCATTTAAACCTGTTTTTTTTTTAAAGCAAAGCCATACAATTAATGTTCCTTTCTCTTTCCTGTCCTATAACTTGTTATCCTTTTTTTAAATTTTATTTTAATTTTTATTTTCTTCTTTGCAGTTTTTGGCCGGGGCTGGGTGTGAACCACCACCTCTGGCATATGGGCCAGTGCCCTACTCCTTTGAGCCACAGGCGCTGCCTAACTTCATATTTTTTATGAGGGTAGGGCAAGTTCCTTAAAACAGGGTAAAGAAGTCTCTCAGGGGAGGGCAAGCAAAGGCTTGGCTCAGTCCCTCAGCTTCTGAAAGGCATCTAAAGTGGAGATCCTCTCAAAGCCAAGGTTTAACTGTGCTCTGGAGTTGTGTGATATTGCTAGTAACCCTCATCATGGCTCCATAATCAAGGGACAAGAGACGGAGACCTAGAAATGTATTGATTTAAAATTGCGTTTAGGCTTGGAGAGATGGCTCACACCTGTAATCCTAGCACTCTGGAGGCCAGGGTGGAAGGGTTCCTTGAGCTCAGGAGTTTGAGACCACCCTGAGCAAAGGCAAGATCTCATCACTATTAAAAATAGAAAAAATTAGCTGGGGTTTGTGATGGGCACCTGTAGTCTCAGGTACTCAGAAGGCTGAGGCAGAAGGATCGCTTGAACACAGGAGTCCAAGGTCGCTGTGAGCTAGGCTGATGCCATGGCACTCTAATCTTGGCAACAGAACAGAGTTAGACGTTGTTTCAAAAACAAACAAAGCACATTTAAAAATTGCAGTGAGGGTTCGGCGCCTATAGCTTAAGCGGCTAAGGTGCCAGCCATATACACTAGAGCTGGCAGGTTTGAATCCAGTTCTGGGCCTGCCAAACAATGACAACTATAACCAAAGAATAGCCGGGCGTTGTGTCAGGTGCCTGTAGTCCCAGCTACTTGGGAGGCTGAGGCAAGAGAATCACTTAAGCCCAAGAGTTTGAGGTTGCTGTGAGCTGTGACGCCACAGCATTCTACCCAGGGTGACAGCTTGAGACTCTGTGTAAAAAAAAAAAAATTGCAATGAGAACATATTTAGCACCTAGAATTTGGTTTTGATGTATAATTTCCTACTAAAAGGAATGTTCCTTGCCTTATCTTTCAAGGGAGAGAGAGAGAGAGAGAGAGAGAGGAGGAGGGGAAGGGAGGGGAGGGGAGGGGAGGGGAGCGAAGGGCTCTGTAGAGAGCTACCGATTCCAGGTCGGAGGCATGTAAAGCACAAGATTGGCTTAGAATATCTTGTTGTGCCAGAAAGTAGATAATTGCCCGAAGACTAGTGGTATTATTTCAAAAGGCCATGAGAACTAGCTTGAAGGAGTTCCCATAGCCAAATCCAATTTGAATAGTCCTTCCTGACAACTGCCCTGTGGCCAAATGATTTTATTGGGTTATAACAGATTAAATGAAACAAAATATCCATAAATCCATAGTGACAAATTTAAAAGATAAAAAGAGGAAGTTGGATGTGGTGAAATATGCCTGTAATCCTAGCACTTTAGGAGGCTGAGACTAGAGGATCACTTGAGGCCAGGAGTTCAAGACCAGAACCTGGGCAACATATCAAGAACCCATCTCTACAAAAAATTTTAAAAATTAGCTTGGCATGGTGGTGCATGCCCGTAGTCCCAGCTACTGGGGAGGCCAAGGCAAGAGAATCACTTTGCCAGGAGTTGGAGGCTGTAGTGAGTTATGATGATGCCACAGTACTCAAGCCTGAGTGACAGAGCAAGACCTTGTCTCAAAAAAAAAAAAAAAAAAAGATAAAATAAAAAGAGGATAAAAGGAGTAAAGAAAAGGGAAAACTGGTTTTACAAAAGAGTACCAACGAATAAGCATAGAAACTGATAGAATTAAGAAAATCATCATTTTGTAGCCATCAACATAATAACATTCAGTGTTCAGTTAAAAATCACAAATAGATGTTAAAGCCTGTAGATGAGAGGGCAGCTGGGGAATAGGATATTTACATTGTTCCAAAGTATTACCCCACATATTATCTATTAATTACAGAGGGGAAAATATGTCTTCACGACAGAGAGCTCTGATGATCTCCACCTTCATTTTGAGCTCAAACTTGGCATTGCCAATTATGGGTTGGCTTGTAATGTGACCCCTGAGATGAGACACGGGAGAAGGTCCACGTTGTGGGCTATGTGGTGTTCTTATCAGAGATGTTATCTGGGCCAGGTGAGGTGGCTCAAGTCTGCAATCCTACCATGTTTCCCCCAAAATAAAACATCCTCCGAAAATAAGACCTACTTACAGGTTTCCTTCTGGGTGAAATATAACGAATCCCCCCAAAAATAAGGCCCCTCCCAGGCTCTGTCTTGGAATGAAAATTAATTTACCATAAACTGGTTGCTAGGGCCACCCTGACTGGCGTCTAGCAACCAGCGACATTACGTGGAGTCCTGACGTCACTGCTGTGTGGAGGCGGAGCGGAGGTCGGAGTGAGGCAGGAGAGAGGAGGAGACTTTCACAGATGCTTGTAGAAGAACAGGAGGATCAGAGTGGATGGGACGCGGAGAAAGTGGTGAGTGCTGGTCTGTCTCTGGTGACACTGCCTGATGCTCGCGGCCGCCCTCATGATGACTGAAGGTAGGATTCACAGTTTGTCTGGTTTGTGTTGACAACTACCGTACTACCGTACCATATGCAGGTAATAAATTTCCTTTATTTTCATTTAACAATAAATGTGTACCGTATTCTTCTTCATGGAAAAATAAGACATCCCCTGAAAATAAGACCTAGTGCATCTTTGGGAGCAAAAATTAGTATAAGACACTGTCTTATTTTCGGGGAAACAGGGTATCACTCTGGGGGGCCAAGGCAAGAGGCGCACTTGAGGTCAGGAGTTCAAGACCATCCTGCACAAAGTGAGACACTGTCTCTACCAAAAATAAAAAAATTAGCTGGGCATTGTAGCAGGTGCCTGTAATCCCAGCTACTTAAGAGGCTAAGGTAGGAGGATTGAGTGAGCCCAGGAGTTTGGGATTGCTGTGAGCTTTGATGATGCCACTGCACTCCAGCCTGGGCAACAGGACAAGACTGTCTCAAAAGGAAAAAAATTAAAAAAAGAAATGTTACTTGCATCTAACTCCGAGGACATAGTCATTTATCCAGAATGTGGGACAAGCTGCAGGATGACTAGCTGTGAGTCCCTAAAGGGCTCAATGTCATGAATATCAGAAAGGGATGGGGGAGTGTTCTATACTGGGGAAAACTCAGACAATGGCCAAAAAGCCAAACGGCTACTTGGCTTAAACCTTGACTGGATCTTGGATCCAAAAAAATCAGCTGTGAGTGGGACATTTGGGGGACAGTTTGGGAAGTTTGAATATGGACTTGCTGTTATTGTACTAATTTTGATTTCCTTATATGTGGTAATGGTGCTGAGATTATGAATGTTTTTGTCCTTGGGAGATGCAGGCTCAAGTGTTTAGGGTGAAATGTCATGTCACCACATAGGCCATGACGTGCCTTCTCCTGTGTCTCATCTCAGGGGTCACATTACAAGCCAACCCACAATTGGCAATGCCAAGTTTGAGCTCAAAATGAAGGTGGAGATCATCAGAGTTCTCCATTGTAAAGACGTACTTTCCCCTTTGTAATTAATAGATATTTAAAAGTAGGGAAGCCTACTTTCGGATGGTTTAGTTTAAGAGAAGTGTGTGTAGGCTCGGTGCCCATAGCTCAGTGGTTAGGGCACCAGCCACATACACCGGGGCTGATGGGTTTGAACCCTGCCCAGGCCAGCTAAGCAACAATGACAACTATAATGAAAAAATAACTGGGCACTGGGGCAGGCATCTATAGTCCCAGCTACTTGGGAGGCTGAGGCAAAAGAATCGCTTAAGCCCAAGAGTTGGAGGTTGCTGTGAGCTGTGATGCCACAGCACTCTACCAAGGGTGACATAGTGGGACTGTCTTTTAAAAAAAGTGAGAGAGAAGTGTCTGTAAATAGAGGGAGAGTAAAGTAAGGTGGGCATAGAACAAGAACTTGCCAGCTGGTGATCTAGGTGAGGAAGCATATGACTATTTGTCATATTATTGTTTCAATTTTTCTGTGGGTTTAAAACTATTTAAAAACTTTTTTTTTTTTTTTTTTTTAAATTAAGAAATTGCAGTTAGGCCTTTCAAGTTACAAAGGACCTTGTGTTTCTCTCCAGTAGTGGTGATGCATTTGCAGCAAAGTTGCCAGACTTGAAGAGGGGACGGTCTTACTTCCAGGTGAGAGTCCATCACACAGGCAGCAGGAGTCCCACTGCCCCAGAACCTTCCACGCTGCTTGGCTTCTGGTTCTTGTGCTTTTCCTCTTTCATATCACCACACAGGCTACTTGTAAACCCACAGAGCCAGCAAGTACTGACAAGTTAAGAGCACCAGCACAGGTGGCCTTTGAAATCTAAGTAAAGTGGATCTTCTTAAGGATACTCATGGTCAAATAAATTTTTTCTGTAAATAAAGCCTCTTGAGATTATCTCCAGGGCAGCACTTTTTTGCTGAAATGTGTTTGTCTCTCTCCCACGTTAGCTTTGTTGCATACCACCCGCTCCTCCACCCCTCCTCAGAGCTAGTATTTTCAAACTTTTTTCTAGAGAAAAGAGTGCCCTAGATATTTGTCATTCTATTTCTGGTCCCCTCTGTTTTCAGGAATGTCACCATCGCTCATGTCTCTTGCAACTAATCCACTATGTTCCTCCTAGCCAAGCCACTTCCCCCATTTAGAAAGGGATTCCTGGTGAAGTTGCCCCCAAGTGCTTCTCTGAGCATATCTGGGAAAGTTCTGGAAGTCAAGGGATATTCAAGAAGCAAAGGGATGAATGGCCACTGTTTAAAGTGCTGGTGTGTGGCCTGCTCTCATCTGTTGGTTTTGAAAATAATCACTCATTCAATCGTTCAGGATGAGTAATAGTCTGTGGCGAATTAATAACAAATCCTTGATTTCATTTCCTGCAAATGCCTTCTGCATGGGGGTCTGACTGGTAGGTAGAAGCATTCCAAGAATGTTTTCAGCAAACACGGTGGAGTTAAGGCAAGTGGGTAGCTTCCTAGGAGGTATGCTGTGCTGGGGGTGGCATGTAATTTAGTATGTTTATTTATGATATCAATTTCATTCATTTCATAATCACATCTCATCTAGGGACAGTATGAACAAGACATAGTGAAAGAGACGGAAGTCAACTAATGACCAGCTACACAATGGGTAGTTCACATGAATTGCTTCATTTCATCCTTATGACATCCCTGGAAATAAGGTTTTATTTTCCTCATTTTACGGATAACAAAAGCAAGTCTCAAGGAGTCCAGACTTATCCCAAACATACTGTTAGTAAGTACCAGAAGCTGTAATCAGTGACCTTTCCACAATTGTCTTTTATACCAGTAATTTATTTATTTATTTAATTTTTCTTTCTTTTTTTTTTTTTTTAATGAGACAGAGTTTCATTTTGTCACCCTTGGTAGAGGGCTGTGGAGTCACAGCTCACAGCAAGCTCAAACTATTGGGCTTAAGTGATTCTTACCTCAGTCTCCCAAGTAGCTGGGACGACAGGCGCCTGCCACAATGCCTGGCTATTTTTAGAGAGGAGGTCTCACTCTGGCTCAGGCTGGTCTTGAATCTGTGAGATCAGGCAATCCACCTGCCTCGGCCTCCCAGAGTGCTAACATTACAGGTGTGAGCCACCATGCTGGCCTATCACCAGTAAATTACTGTCAATACCTATCTCTACAGGTGACCACTAGCTGCTTTAAGTTGTGAATTTCTTGTCCTTCCTGACCAGGCAGCAGATACTCTTGGCAAAATGGTTTTCTATAAAATCTGTTGGGAAGAGTTAAGAACACACATTTTTGAGCCAGATATTAATGAGGCCCATACCATTGTTTGTCTGCATTAGTCTAAAAAATGAACTTGAATCATTCCTTCATTGCACCCATCAAACATATCATTGATTTCAGTAGTTCTCAATCCTAAAATTGGTAGGTACCAGGATGCTGCTAATTTTCCAAAGAGATGCCGTAAATGTTATACATTAATTCTTTTTTTTTTGAGACAAAGCCTCAAGCTGTCACCCTGGGTAGAGTGCCGTAGTGTCATAACTCACAGCAACCTCCAACTCTGGCTCAAGCGATCCTCTTCCCTCAGGTATTCTATTTTGAGTAGAGATGGGGTCTCACTTTTGCTCAGGCTGGTCTCAAACTTGTGAGCTTAAGCAATCCACTCGCCTCGGCCTCCCAGACTGCTAGAATTACAGGCATGAGCCACCATCCCCAGCCATATAGTTTAATTTTGAAAAAATAAAATAAAATAAAATAGTCCCTAACCTGAAAAGTAATCATCCAGCACTTTAGGAGACTAGCACAGTATTCTTTTTTTTTTTTTTTTTTTTTTTTTTGCCGGGGCTGGGTTTGAACATGCCACCTCTGGCATTTGGAGCCGGCGCCCTACCCTTTTGAGCCAAAGGCTCCGCCCTCCAGGACAGTATTTTAAAATATGGCCACTGCAGTGAAGTATCTGAACTGTTCTGCTTGGAGTAACTCTGCTACTGCTGTTTAACCCTGGAGAGTAACTAAAACTCCACAAACTTGAGTTTCTATCTAGATAAAATAGAGAAAAGAATGATACTATCTTTATAAGGCCGATTGGAGGTCAAATTCAGCACAGAGCTTGGCACTTGGAATAGCTTACAGACTTAAAACAAGTAAGATGATGTCAAATCGTGGTAACAAGAAGTGAGGTGGAGAAAATAAAACAGATGAATAGGAAAGATGGTGAAAGAAAGAAAGCACTTTAGCTGACGGGACAGGAAAAGCTGGCAGCAAGGAGGTAAGGTTTCAGCCTGAATGTTTAGCAAGAGGTGGGCACGCCAGGTGGAAATGATGGCGGTGTTGGGCTTAGCTGGAGAAGACCTGAGTTCAGCTTCTGATTCTGGTACTTCTGACCTGAAAAAATAAAAGCACTTCAAGCAAGTCAGCATCTCATATTCCTGGTCACAAAAAGATTAAAAATGTTAGGTAAAGGAATTGCTAAGTCATGGAAGAAGACCAAGTGCCCATTGACCCATGAATGGATTAATAAATTGTGGCATATGTACACCATGGAATATTATGCAGCCTTAAGAAAATGCCATGAAGGCTATGTTAACCAGTTTGATGGAAATATTTCAAATTGTATATAAAACCAGCATATTGTACCCCCATGATTGCATTAATGTACACAGCTATGATTTAATAAAAAAAATTTAAAAATATGTTAAGAAAAGGGATGTGAGCATTAAAATGAGGTAGCATATAAAAGTACCTTTTAGACCATAAAATCCTTCATTCATACTGAAAATAAACGGTTGCTTTCATTTTTCCATTCACTCATGCACACATCTCTTTATTTCCTCATTCGTTATGCAGTGTTGATGACCTGGAATAGCTCTCAGTTGTGTGGGGGGCTTCCCAATTATCACATTAACTGACTTACCATAGTCCTGGGAGGGTGGCAGGACTGTTGCCATTTTATAGATGAGGAAATTGGAAATTACCTTTAATGACTGTGCTGAAAATGACAACATCTACTTTCAAGGTCATTGCCTGTCTTCACTGCCAGGTGAAAACACCTTGAAGGCAAGAACATCCTCAGTAAGGTGCTGACTGTGGATATTTGCTTAGGGGTTTTTCTTCTCAGCCAGTCCTCATCTTTAAAGTTCCTATAAACTCGCAGGGGGTCTAGGTACCCAGGACAAAACTGAAGACAAAGATGGACACAGCCAAGCTGGCTTTCCTCCTCAAGAAATACCTGGTAGGTCTTATATCCAGAGGACCAAAAATCACATTATAACACAGATATCTGTACCAGAATGTTTATTGCAGCCCAATTCATAACTTTCTATTTTAATTTTAAATTTATTTTTTATTTATTTGTTTATTATTATTATTTTTTATTTATTTATGTATGTATTTATTTATTTATTTATTTTTTGCAGTTTTTGTCTGGGGCTGGGTTTGAACCCACTACCTCTGGTATATGGGGCTGGCATCCTACTCCTATGAGCCATAGGTGCTGCCCTCCATTTTAATTTTAGAAGAAAGAGTGCAGTTAGATCATAGCCAAGATTGTTAAAAGACAGATCTTCTAGTTAACAGCTTCTGAGTACATGCTACAATATGATAGGAACTGTGTTGAGGACTTTATGTACATTCTTACATTGAAATCTTTCATTAAACACCATCTCCAATAGGGGCTATTATTCTATTGTACAGAGGAGGAAACTGAGACTGTGCACATTAAATACGAAGAATTACACATTCAATAAATCGTGAAATGTGAACTTGAACTCAACCTGGCCCTAATAGCAGTTTAGGTTCTTTTAATTAGGATGATGCAAATACAATGATGTAGTATATAGTGTATATTTATAATTTTTAGAGCATTGTTTAATGCCTTGTCATTTTGGGTTTTATGGCAGGAGTTAAGTATGTTAATATCCCAAGCCTCCCAGATAGGTTTTTCTTCTTCAGATAAAGGAAAGATAAGAAGAAGAGAAAAAAAATACAAATTTACTAAGCCCAAGTCAAAGAATTCCATTTAATTATTATGGCAATTCTTTAAATTGAGTAGTATTATCTCTATTTTTATAAAAGGTGATACAGAATCTCAGGGGAGTCAAATCCTTAGCATAAGTTTTAAAGGCAGAACTGTGGCAGTCCTGACACCCACACCCTAATGTGGCTCATTCTAAAGCCCCCGCCTGTCACACTTCCGTTTTATATGATAATGATTTTTATGTTAACACCTGAAATGATCTCTTCCAGCTTTGCTGTGGCATCTCCTGTTGTCCCAGATGCTTCTATTGGATGGAAATTCCTACACCCCGGAAACTTTCATCTATGCATAAGCATAGTAAATGAAGTATATTTTATTTTATTTTATTTATTTATTTATTTTTTTATTGTGGAGAAGGGGCAGGGAAAGAAGGCGGGGGAAGAGGTGAGTGACAGGGTCGGGCCAGTGGCATGGTACCACATTGGCTGTATCTAGGTAGAGGCAGTTTCAGGCCGGGC